>WYDI02032306.1:0-20056 GCA_009867235.2 Psittacus erithacus
AAAGTCAAAAACACAGCACTGCACCAGCTACTAAGAAGGAGAAAAATGACTGCTACTGCTGAACCCAGGACAACTAGCAACTGGACTTACTGAGTAGCCAAGGCATAGCGCTTTTTATACTATATGTTCTACAGGTATTAAGTGAAATACTGTCCCTGCAATGACTGAAATTTATGAAATAAAGAAGGAAAAAGTCACAAATTTTGAATTTATATCAATTTATTTATGGCTTGAGCTTGTATGGAGAAACATAAGCATAAGTCAGGAATGGATTTAGTGAGGGTAGGTAGAGGAGTAGTAGCAATGCTGCAAACAGAAACTAGTGATTAATTTTGTCTCACCTATATTTTTCCATGTATAAGTTAGACTCCTAATTTGAAATCCCAAGGTGTCTGATGAAGAATTTCAACAATCAGCACTCAAAACAAGTCTATATTTCTTTTTTTGTTACGTTCTAAAATATTTTTGTTTGCTTCAGTATTTAGCAGTACTAAATATTGCTGTAATCTAACTGTTTCAAAAGGTCATACAGTGATATTTTCAGCACAATCTATTACTCTTACTGAAGACACTTGTTTGGGGGATTTTTAAATTCATTTTATAGAACTCATACCTAAAAAGTCTCAGATTAGTTTTCAAGTTAGGCAAAATGAAAATATTTAAAGGTATGTACTTCTTTAATTGAACCAGTGAATTAGGTACAGAAATGTGAATAAATAATAATATTCAAACTTTGCCCACTTGAAAATTAGGACCTTTCCTTTCAACTAGCTTATATCATAACATTTTCTGAGAAAAATGACAAAAATACACCAAAGTCCAAACAATATCAAATGGATCTAATTCTGCCAGTTGCTCCCTGCCCTGAGGTAGCTTCCAGTGGGAGTAATTTGAAATCTGAGGAAAGAAATGTACTACTGAGGACATACATCGAGTATGACTGTCATGTTGTGCAACTTATATACAAAACACATGTACAGAGCAACATTGTGATGTTCACTTACTTTTAAACCTTATCACCTTTGAGAAACTTCCAGGGTAATCAGGGCATTATATGAAAGTATAGGACACACCAAAGCCTCTGTTCTCTAAAACATAATTCCGATTGTAGGCCACAAGCACCAAAACAGGTATTTTGGAGCAGCAAGTGTTAAAATAAAAGGTATGTTAATAGCTGAAAATGTACCAGTACTTAGATTCTTTTTCTCTTGCTATAAAACCAACCATGAGACAGGTCTGTACGTTTTTCCATATCCCTATGGACACAACTACTATGTTCTTAACATCGCTAAAAATGTAATTGTTTGAAACCCTAAAGTGCTTTGTTTGTTGAAGATCCAGTAAAGTTCAAACAATTTTCTTTTTCAGTCAAACAGGGCTGGCTACACTGGGCTAAGTGTTTATTACCACCTCCTTTCACCCATGCCAATTAGCACCTACCACTGAACACAAAGACAGATGGTCATTGCCAATGAGGGCTTTCTGTCCTTTTCCTAAGGGGGGGGGGGGTTGTGGTGTACAGAAAAGTTGTATAAAACCTGCTTTGTGTTTTTACAGAAAGGGACCCAGCAAGAAACTTTATGATGTTATCACAGCTAGTTCTAAAATAAGAATTCTCATTAAACAGAATAAGAGTTCCATTCTTCATCTTATTTTTGAAATTTTGCATAATTTGAACTCAAATTGATTTAGTTCAGGTACCTTGGAAAACAAAGAAATTGACACCATTGTTTTTCACTGCTTTCTGAGTATAAACAATTCACAAAATTAATTAATAGTAATTAATAGTAATAAGGTATAGGAAAACAAAGTATACTATACTAAATCAAAGTATAATATCGTACTACCACATAAATTCTGAAAGATACGATCCTTTGAGTAAGATGCAATAAAGTTAGATTTAAGTGACACAGAGCCATAATTCTTGTATCTGGACTAAATTTCACTTAACTGATTGCTCCTATATATATCTTCCACTGCTATTAAGATTCCTCATCGCCCTCCTACCTTCTATGTCATCTTGATGTACGTTCAGCCATAGCTGAATTTCAATACTGGAGACCATGATCTAACATACAGGCTGTAAAATCTGAATGCTCTTGGATCTTTGGATAAGACATGCTACATGTAAGACTGTTAGTTAAATAAAACGCCTCTTGCTCTAGCTCAACAGTATTTCTTCCAAACATCATGTCTGACTCCTTCTTTATTTGCAGGCACAAATAGTTGGTCATAAAACAGTAAAATGGATTAGAAATTAAACCTTATCAGGTGGTGGGGTTGATGGGGCACAAAATAAAGATCATATGGATGGAGGGAATTAGTATGGAGCATGTGTATTATTTAAATATATCCCTTATTTATTAAAGCTTGGAAACCCCTCATTATAAAGGAGTCAACATTACAAAGAAGATGAGCTCATCAGAGTGAAGGAGAAGGAATGTTCCCTGTTTGTATTTGATAAGTCACCTATGAGAAATGTAAATATTCAGAGGAACCTAAATTATGTATTGATTGCTGAGAAGATATAGGCTTGTACCATTTGCAGTGGAGTGGGTTTTGTTTTCCACAGTGTCACCAAAAGACACTGTTAAAACAGTCAAACAACATTTTTAGTGTATAATGTTATAAAGTAAGACACAGTTAGAAACAAGATCTAAAAAGTACCTCCAAAGCATATAAGCCTTTTTTTTAAGACTGCCCCTCATTGATACTTTCTCTAAACCGTGAGATCCCTACTGAGATTAAAGCATAAACTTCAAAAATGAAAATGTTGTTCTGCAGACATTTCTCTCTCAGAGGGATACGGGAGGGTGGATGCTAACACCAGGACTGTGGTAATGTTGTGAGATAGAAAGTAGCTATATTGATCCTGGTATTTCTCATTGCAACTCCTTAATTATGTTTATGTATTTACATGGGGCAACACATACACATTCAGGTCACAAAATATTTTTCCCCCGAGTAGAGAATTTCAGGTTCTTGTGAGGTGAGTGATTATGCATAAACATCCCTTGCAAAACACAGCTTGAGCTGTGTGATGGAGCTGGTTTTAAGCACTGCCACATAAGTACTTCTGAAGCACATAGCATGCTCTGATATTTAACTTTTTATTCCCATTTGTTGGGTGAAGGATAGAAATTCCTTAGTTTAGTTTATTTTGCATTCCTTCTTTTGTCCTTATTTTATGTCCTTTTACCTCCTCTGTTATTTTAAAGACAACTCAGAGAGCTTCTGGTCCTCCAATGAAATATTTCAGTCTTGGAAATCTGACCTTTTATGTGTACGTTGTAAAAGAGTACTAGATTCATAGCTTTTAAGTCCAGAAGGGACCCTTCAATCGTCAAACCTGACCTCCTGTATAACACAGGCATAAGAATTTCCCTTCTTCTGGGTCCAATAATTTGTCTGTAAACCACGTAGTAACAGGATGTTATATTTTGAGGGTAGTTTAAAACTGTACAGGTCTCATTTTAATTTTTCACCAATGGTTTTGGTATATCATTCAAATAATATTTATAATAGGAAATATATGTATGAATATTGCTAGTTCTTTATATAGATCTTTGGCTAAGTTTAGTTATTAATCCATTGCTGAAACATACGTTGCTTTGCATTTCAGTGGTTACAATTAAAGTAGTTATTTCAAATTCTTCAAATCAGGGACTGTGCTGCTATTAGACTAAATCATTTCATCTCACAGGCATCTACTTGCACCCACATAAATTATCAAGTTTAAATTCAGTCCTTACTAGCTAGTTGTGAACACTGCATAGTTTCTGTCAGCTTCAGATTTCACAGCCCTATACAGTATGGAAAAATGAACGGGCAATATTAAACTACCAGTTCACAGCTATTTACATCACATATAACAGCCTTTATCTCAGCTTTATTTAGCCTTGACTCCTCAGTTTCTTAGGAGTTGATGGGAAAAGTTACATTATGCAACAACTGAGAGTCATGCAGTGGAAACAGGCTCAGCATAAAAGACCAGCATTGAGCATGATCAAATTATACAGTTTGGGTTTTTTTTATACAGGGCAAAATGGCTTCTCTGAGAAGAACAGGAACAATGACTTTCAAGAAGGTGTCAGGCTAAGTCAAACACAACCCAAACCTCTTAACCAGCAAAAAAATAATGTTGAAGACTAGTCCAATTCCCCATCCACAGCTACTATCAAGCGGAAGAAAGCTAGTTCATTTTCACTGACTCAGATTCACATACTGATAAATGGCCACTACAGAGCACAGAATGTAGAGATATATAGAACCACCAATTTTTAACACCTCATCACAGTTAGAAAAGGGATCAATGGCTACAACCACATTGAACGAAATGTAAGAAAGAGATGTAATAAATGTGATGGGAAAGACACAAATCAGACATCTCAAAACTGACTGCTAACACTGTGGTTGTCTGGATGTGATACAAACCAGAGTAAGTCATCTCTGGACACACTTGCAGCCTTAAGTCAGGAAGCCACAATTTATTGTTTTGTCAGAGATGGCTAAGAGACTTACTATTTGTGAAGAAATAATAGATATGTGTGTAATCTAACTTCTGGAGAATGACTGGACATGCCTGATAGCTAACCAGCATGTTAGGGATATTTAAATTTATCAAAGTCAAAGTCTACAAAGAAAGAAAAATATGGATATGTTATAGAGGGCAATATTAAAAGCTAATTTCTTGAGGAACTGGAAAGACCTCCACATTTTTAATAGGGGCTGCCATCCTGCATTGCCAAGTAATGTTGGCATATCACAGCACAAGCTCACTGTTGTCTTCAGCAGGGAGGAAGAACAAGGACTGTATTCCTACAGAATTTATTAATATAGTCTTTGGCAAACAGGCAAAGAGGGGCCTGCCCATACACACAGCCAAAGGGGAGCCATAGGAGGGCAATTAAATTCTCCCAAGCTTGAGATCCTTCGTCCTGCCTTTTGGCCTGCTGAATTTCACATGGCCATGGGCTGGCTTGAAGCACAGGAAGGGTCAGCCTCACAAGCTTACCTTTGCCATTTAGAGGTAAATGTCATCCAGAAATGTATGGCAAGTAACATCTAAGCATGCTTACTGTGGCCTTTAAAGGCCAAGATGTGTGGAAGCCAAGCTGAATCTAACCATAAAAAGAGACCATTTTTGATAACTGCATGATCAAAAGATCAGCTGAAAACTATTCTACAGCATCCACAGAAAGCAGAAACCTCTGGGAGATGAAGAAGCTATTAATCAGGAAAAAGAAAAGGAAGCTGGAAAAAAAATCATCTCAGCAAGAGTCAGTGATTAGACCACAACTAGGTGAGAATTCTGCAATTTGCAGATTGCAAACAAGGGAACAAGAATGCATTGTTGTGAAGCTCAGCAGGTTAAAACTGAAAGTTTTAAAGCAGATGCATAATATTAGGCTAACTGTTCTGTACTTCTTTTTCAGCTTACGAGGTGTCTTTTCCGATCATATTTAGAAAAAGAAAGACTTGAATAGGGAGAAGAACCAGAATGAACAAAAAAGAAATATATATTTGAGTCAATTTTATTTTACCTTGAACTTCATAAATTTTTCTGGAGCCAAAGCTTCACTAAGTATCCAAAGTAAAAGGTAGTCTACTGCGCTTGAACTCAATTTCTGAACAACATAAAAATTCTAGAGATGCAGGTAAGAAAAAAAGACAGTGAAAAGCTACTGAAATAAAGGGGAGACTTTTATGCATTGTTTATATTTTAAAATAACAGAACAGATAAAGAGGATACTGAAAGTTAGGGAGAAAGCGTTCAAGAAGTCTTGGGAAAAAGTATAATTTTTGGAGAATGTGTATGCAAGGACATCACAAAGTATTTATTCTAAAAAAACACACAGAAAACATACGTTTGAGTAATAGATATGCTATTACTATTTAGTGAATAGTAAATATTAAATGTTAGGAAAAAATGAACAGGAAGTGTATGCAGAAAATACTTTTCAGGATAAAAGCATTTGTGATTTATATCTGCTGCCCTTCACAGAGAGAGTCTACAAGAGTTGCAAACTCCTCACTCAGAGCTGAGAGCATCTGGAAGCCAGAGTCTAGGAGCCATGGCCTTACAGACACAAGATGTAGCAGAATATGTTGTCACTGGTGCTTTCCTATGTGAAAGATGATAATTCCCCAACTAGCCTTCTAATCAGTATTTATAAGAATGCAATGGGAACAAAAGCAGATGCCTCACAAGGGGCATGTAGTTGGCTGATATTTGCTTACACGTGAGGGTCTGCTGAGTTTCAGAAGTTCCTAAATTTAGATAGATTCTCTCAAAGGAATACTAAAAACATGAATGCAAATCACCTTGTTGCATCTACACACTACTTAGAGCAGGAGCTAGATTACAGGATGCCCCCTATCCTTAAAATCATCTCTGTGAGCTCCTATTTTCATGAGGTCTTTGGTACTCCAGATTTCAGTGAGAAATTTCCAAGAATTGTTTAACGTTGCTGTCCTGATTGCCTGCTGGGATGCTACACTAGATGGTCTCAAATCTCAACATATATGTGGTTGATTGTAACCACCATGTTTCACTGAACTAGAAGTGAAATGTGAAATGTAGATGTGAGCCTTCAACCTAAGAGTATTATTACAATTGAAAGGGTCACTGCTGAGGTGCAACTGGCTTGCCACACTCAAAAGAATTTTGCTTCAATATCTGTGGGAGATATAGTATAGATTTGGCTTCTGAATTTTAATATGTGGCTTCTTGTACCCAAGGAAAAGATAAGCATCTACATTCTGCTCCTTGCCTAAGGAAAGGAATGTAGAATAGCAGTTCTTACTAGGCATTGTCAATTAACTCAAGGTGTAGAATCTGAAACCTGGATTCTCATCTCCATCCATCTTAAGTTCATGCACAAGGAGTTAGGTTTTAATACACAAGGTTCAGGGGTATAACTCCTTTTCATGCTTCTCTGTGCACTGTAAATGCTCAAGAGAAAATATACAATTAAGAAATATGACAGTTTTAATGCTGACAGACACAAGGTCAAACTAGCGAAGATCAGGCACTATGACAACCAGCAGAATGCAAAGGGGTAATTAACATGGAGAAAGGATCATCTGAGATGGCACCAGGAACCACAGCTGTGATGATTCAAAAAGTGCTAGACAAGCACTTTGAAGCAATGAAAACAGTAGCAATGTGTTACTGAGAATGACTGCAGAGGACTACACAGCCTCCTTTTGTCCTGAAGCATTACTGTGAAGACTTGTAGTTTAATGCTGAAATAAAAAGGGGGAAAAAAGTCAGCAAGGCTGTGATGTTAACACCATTGACTTTAAACCTACTAAAAACACACTAAGCAGAGAGATGAGCACTTGTATTTGAATCCTTTGAAGTAAAGGAAACGACAAAGTGGCCTGGCCAGAGTCCAGGAATCCAGGACTCATCAAGAGTAATCCTGTCTCTCCCAGAAAATTTTGTTTTAGCTTGGAGGAAAGCCCTTATTTCTTCTCTTCACTTTCCTCCTCATGTAAAAAAATAGAAAATAGTATTTGTCTGGGCTGCAAGAGGAAGAAATTAGCAGTGAATGCTGAACGATTTGAAAATACAAAGTTGCTACTTGAGGGGAATGCATGGGGCTACTAAGTTTAGCTGCAATTTGGTGCAATCAAATGGACAGTTTTCAACCACAAACCTTTCAATTTCTGAGATAGGTATGGTTTACTAGCTTACCACATAGGCTAATGCAGTTTCCATTTCTGCTGCTGAACAATTAAAAAAAAAAACAAAAAAAAATCCCCCCAAAAAACACCCAATTTTGAGGACCAGTTTCCCTGACTAAAAAGGACATAATGACATCAACAAAATCAAAAAGGCCTTTGAATTCTACTTATGCAAATCTGTATCTAAAAGGCTGGGTTGTCACCATAAACTTTATAGATTATTCTCAGACTCTTATTGCCTTTTAGGCTTTGGTTGGATTTTCATTGTGGCTGTAATATTAACTGTATTCATATGTGAAAATAATCTTCAAATGGAAAGGACTTCAGAGTACTTTTTTAGACCCATTTACATGCTGATTCTCTTGCTCAGTACATGTACAATAATTGCGTACAACCTAACATCTGTGTCTCACTAGTGTTTCCTTCAAGGAATAAAGAACTGCTGTGAATGTGTGCTGGTTTTGGCTGGGATAGAGATAATTTCTTCACAGATGCTGTTACGGGGCTGTGTTTTCAATTTGTGCTAGAAACAGTGATGGCATTACCATCTCATCCATGCTGCAACTATAACTGCTTCTGTTCCTTGATCAAAGTAGCTGGTCATTCCTAGAAAGGCAGGAGCTCCCTGAGAGCTGTCATAGTTGGTATAAGATCTCACAGTGGTGCATATAATTCCTTGAGGATGATTTGATTTGCTCCCCCCTTTTCTCTACCATTTTTTCATTCCCAATACCTGGTCTTCAAGATGTAAACTTAAAAAGCTGCTCTATTCATTGTCTTTCTTTGCAACTGCTCCAACACATTGAGTCTGTACTACAAACATAGAAATGTTGCAGCAAAATAAGGCTTTGCTGAAAAAACATGGAAGGAGTTTGTCAAAAAAAAGGTGCCTGAAGCACCTGAGGTTTTGTGTGTAAAGCTAAAATAGAAATATCTGGCACACTGCCTAGTTGTACAGCTAGACTGTTGACATTGAGGGTTAATGTTTGATAGCTAGTGTTCTGTAAAACCACATCCTACCTTATTGAAAACTAACTTCCTTTTTTAGACAAGAGTGGAAAGTTTGAGATTAACTCGTAAAAAGGGTTTTGAAAATGTAGTTCCATCTGACATTCTTGAGAAAGGTAAATATAACCTGCTATACAATTAACAGTGACTTGTTCTTGGCAACTCTTTTTAAAACATACGAATTACTAACAAGACGTTGGGTAATGGTATCTTGTCTGCAGAGATTTCTATTTTTATGTTTTGCTAAGCATAGTTTCATTCTTGGCTTTGTAATTAAAAAGTAGGTGACATTTTGAGTTCAGCTTTCATGGAATCAGCAGGCATTGCAAGCAGCTGGTAAAACAAGGGAAAAGTTCTTTTACCTTTCTCTATAACTCTTTATGACTTTGATCCCATGTAAACCAGATTTCTGCACCCAAGAACAACCCCAAAGTCAACAGAGCTCTGTAGAGTCATGGAAAGCTCACTGCAAAACCACTGTCAACTTTATATCTCTAGTATTGCTTGCAAGTAACCTCAGACCACCTTGTACAATATATGTAACTGTCTGCGGGGCATCTATACTCCGCAGTGGGCCACCAAGTTGCGCCCATTAGCAGATACGTTGTAACGAGTGCTGTTTTCTTCCCTCCCTTTCATTTGAAAGGAAGTCCAGAAATGTAGGAGTACAAAGTCAGTCAACAACCTGGGGGCACTCAGGATGAGACCTGGAGCAAAGAATAAAGGCTGCTAGTGGTAGTAGTATTTGTCTGATTTCTCTTCCTTCAGAACAACTGTTATTGTGTGCATGGACATTCCAAAGTCCATGCAATGCATTTGCAAGCTGATGAGTGTTTTGTACTTTCTACTACTACTGTGATAGTACTTATGATTCACAGACCACCTGACAGGCTAGGAAAAACTCCAAGGTGTGAAACAGTGATGGTTTCTGCAGAGAACCACTGCAATTATGTTGGGACAGGTTCCAAATATAACCCATCTTTTCAGACGAAGAGTCATTATTTCAGCTGGGTTGTGCTTTGAAACTGCTAAGTTCCTGTACACCCCCAAAAAAGCTACTAGATCTGTTTTGTCCTAAATCAGAGCTCCTCTGGCCCACTACATGTTGGCAAGAAAGTCTATTTTCCGTTAAATAAGGAAAATTTGAGTGTCTTGTAAGTGCATGCACTGGTTTTAGTCAGGTTTGGGGAAGATGCATAAAAATGATCAGAAGACTGGAGGACCTCTCCTATGAAGAAAAGCAGAGAGTTGGGGTTGTTTAGCCTGGAGAAGAGAAGGCCCTGGTGAGACCTTCAGCCTTTCAATGCTTAAAAGGAGTTTATAAGAACATCAGAGAGTTCTTTACTAGGCCCTGTAGTGACACGACAGAAGTAATTGTTTTAAACTGAGAGTAGTTTTAGATTGGACAGAAAGAAGAAATTTTTCATGGTGAAGGTGGTGAGGCGCTAGCACAGAAAAGCTGTGGCTGCCCCATCCCTGGAAGCATTCAAGGCCAAATTGAACAAAACTTTGAGCACCCTTGTCTAGTGGAAGGTGCCCCTGTCCATGGCAGGGGGCATTAGAACTTGATCTTAAGGGTCCCTTCCAATCCAAACCATTCTGAGAGTCTACAATTCCAGGTGTTTCCAAACTTTGCCAAATGAAATCCAGGTATGCAATATCTTTCACTGTTACTAGGACATCTCATTTGTAACACAAAATATCTAGGTCAGATTTTGATACTGAGGAAATCAAGTAGGATTTACACTGGATTTCTTTGTTCTAAAACATCTCTAGAAAAAAGAAAAAAAACCCAGAAAAACCCCACACGACCTAGAAATAAGCAGTTTCATTTTTTATATATATATTTGTTGAAAGAAAAATAAATCTTCTGTATAAAGTCTAAATTTTTAATATATTACAAGCATTTTTCATATATCCCACATAAAGTTGTGTTAGCATCAAAATGATTCATTCAAAGGTTGCGAGAATAAAATAGGTAAGACGAATATCTAAATTAAATTAATAACCAAGCCTGGCAAATTATTTAATTGCTTTATACATACTGTTTTATCACCTCTTCTACAGCATACGACAGAAATATTGAATATAGTTTTTGTAACCTACGAAAAACTTTAGAAAAAGCTACAGGAAGCAACATATTTGAACTTATTTAGAATGACTCTCATATATGTAGCAGGAAAGTAAAAGAATACTAAATTAAAGAAATAAGAAACTAAAAAAAAATTGGGGTTAAAAGATATGCAAGACATGAAGACAATTGAGACCTCTGGTTTAAATCACCTGTGATGACGTAAAACAAACAGTCCATTGATTTTACAGACTTTACTTTCATCCCTGTTCAGAGCAACCAGGAGATGCATCTGCTTACATGTACTTTACCATACACTTAAAAAGTTTATTACAAGTTAAATTTGTGCATGCAACCAGAACTTGGCTCCATGCATTTATTTTTCATTGTTACTAAGTACACTGTACTCAGTTTTAACAGATGAAAAAATCTCTTTTTCTTTTTTACTTTTTTTTTTGGCTTTGCACATCATTATTCAGCTGACAGTGATCAAGGTCTGAAAACTGGCCTGTTCCTAAAATACAGCATGAGTCATTAGCCCATGTAGACATAGCAAAGGCATCTTAGCCTCTGTTTTCATACAGAAACACATATTGTTTTGCTGAGACTAAAAATGTGAACAATGGAGACATACATAATGTCCTGCTGTGAACAGGAATCATGTTTGTTCCTGAAAACAAACACCAAATACTTTCTGTGGGATTTTTCACTGCATAGGTTTGGACACTTGCATAGCTCACACTGAATATAGAATATGCTTCACGAATAGTGAACTTGTCAAATCATGTGCACTTTCCTGTCAATGCGCTGTGAAATAAAGAGGCCCATCACTTTTGTATTCACACAAACCTTATTCAAATGGCATGACAGCATATACAGTGTAATTAATGTTTAGATTTGATCATCTACAGTAACAAAATTTAAAATAACAATGTAGAAAGTTATGATAAAAGAACCATTACCATACTTTATACTGAAATTATTCTCTGTACAGCTTACCCCAGATCCAGCTGGTTGTACTCCAGACCTAGCTGTGGGATTTCTACCACGTCATGGCTCAGATTCCCAACAGAACATCAGCTACATGCCAGCTCACCCTCTGGCTGTGGTTTGGAAGGAGCCTGTAGTACTGCAGCATGGGAAACTTGTGCTCACAGGACAACTGTTCATACTCAGACTCTGTCAGAGCAGAATTAATAGTATTTTCAAATTTCTTTTTTCACTATACAAGATAGAGATATCTTAAGAATTTTAATACTTTCTCAACATTTTTTTAGACATGCTGCATTCTAGCATGTCTAGCATGTCTAGCAATCAAAATGAGCACACATTAATTCTAGAAAAATTAAAAAATCAAAATCTACTTCTCTAAAAAGAGATGTGTAAAGTTTTGGCGATCAATTAATTTCCAGGTAAAAAAAATAAATTTGAGAGCATCTTTGAATGAAACAAAAAAACATTCTTTTAGCCTAAAACCAAAATTCCACCCTAGAACCAGGATGTGCAGCTTCATGAGTGAATGAGAATGAATTACAGTTAAGCCATTTAGAATTTTTCAAAGATATTTTATAGATACATTTGCTAAAATGCTTTAATTTGCATTAGTCATTTGGTAAAATACTATTAGCATTATTTTTTCCCCAAAGCGCTTTAACTTGAAGAAATACTACTATCTCAGACACTGATGTTTTTAGATACTGTTATGTACTACACTCTGCATTAAAAACTGTATTCTAGAAATATCCAGCTAACACACAGAAAAAAACCCAAGGGTCATTTAAGAAAGGACCACTTCCTAACAGGCGTTCTTACAAATCTCTTGTGAAATGAGATTTATATTGTCTTGCCTGATACTAATAAGACATAATGAGTAGAATTTCTGAAAGAGCTATTGTAGTCTACCTGCCAAGTGGAAAACTGTATGTCCAAAGCACTAATTAGACTGTTATCATAACTTACACAAACTGTGAATTGAAACTGAAGGAATCCACTGGGACTAGTAGGCTGCTCCTGGTCTCCTGTTCACATAAATTTAACCCTAATGACTGTGCTAACAGAACTCATTTGCTCAAATACAAGTCTATGCCATATGTTTAATTTTAACTTTTGGGTACCCCCAAAAGGAAGAGTGAAATGGTGGAAGAGAAATTCTGTTCATTGCAACTGGGATCAATTAACTGTCTTTGTTCTTGCTAAATCAGTATGATATGCATTTACATCTGAAATGTATTTTTAAAAGATATTTTGCAAATAAAAAATTAAATTGAGACTTCTTTAAGCAACTTTCTTTTGAATGAGGTAATAGATGTACTTAAGAATAAATATTTGTTTATATATTTACATGTGTATCTATGCTTGTGTGTATACATATGCATACAAACATATAGTTGTACTTCTAGGAGAGATATATGTGTGCATACAGACACATATCCACACAGAGAGAAAGACAAAGTGCTTGTGCACAGACTTCAGATGACTTGGCTTTGAAAAGTACTGACAGAATTCCAAGTTAACCGTTACTTTGAAGTAGACCTATCTAGACTTTCCTCTTATAATGAGCTCCCCAAAGAAGACCATAAGGCTTTTAGAATCAATAAAGGTTACATTTTTATAAAAGACAGAACTAGAATTTATGAGTTCTTTTTATATACAGGATCATTTTAGAACTCTTTTTATCCAAGAAATACAGAAAATAAGTAAGAAATATTTATGCAGCAACTTCCCCTTCCCCCATGTGTCCTTGCAGGTGGAACTCGACTTTCACACAATGTTGTAAATAACTCAGTGATCTTTGAAATGCCGTAAACTTTGTGCACACTTTTAATTCCTAGGAAGTTTCTCGTTTTGTTTCATCTAAACCTTGGCTGATCAGTCCTTGTTTTTCACAGCACCTTCATCAACTCTGAGCCACATTTCCCTAGTCCTACATTTACAAGCTTTTGCCTGTCACCCTCTGAAGTCTGCAGTACTTGCCCCCAGGTGATTCTATCTTGCCTAATCTTCTTGAAAGAGGAAAATATGACACAAATCTTACCCATCATAAAGATTAAAATGCATAAAAGACTGTGTCTTGGATCTTCCACAGATAATGGACCTCTGATTGGTCCAAGAGTCATGGAAGAAGAAAATTTTAACTGATTATGCTGGTGTTGTGACTAAGTATTAATTATCCCAGTTTTTCTTCCCAGTGTCAAACTCTATTCTGATAGTTTATGAAAAAAACAAATAAACAACAAAAAACACAAACCAAAAGCCTTTATTCCACACAAGTCATAAAAGGAACACAAGGCATACGGAAGTAACGATTTCAAAATCACAGTGACCACACTAAAACTGAGCAGCTATTGCAGATGCATTACTAGTATTTTTCTCTTGTCCTCAAGATGCATTATTAGATGCAACACTAATCTTGTCAGCTAAAGGACTGTTGCTTGGAGTAACACCTTATTCATAATAATGATTAGTGATGGAGAACTGGCTAGCTTACAAAAGTTTCAACTTTATTTTCAGTGAAAAGTATTCCAAACATTAGTCGCATATCCAAATAACCAAGCTTCTGGAGTCTATAAATGATGGCTGGATGTCTGGTGCTTTCAACACATTCAATATCTTTTTTTTCCCCTACCAGGCCAGCTATACCTTAGAGTGAGGCTTTCTTGTTGCCATGGCTGGCACTGGAAAAATATATAAGTGGTATTGATTTTGTCTTTAGGTTAGACATGGAAGTAAAGCTCAAGAAGTGTAGATTCAGTGTTTGGCACAGAAAGTCAATCTAGGTCTCAAGTCACAGACACATGGCAAGTCATGGTGCCAGAATGAGTTACTCAATATAGCTGATCTGCAGCAATGTTTAGCTTCAATCTCTTAGCCTGTGACAAGTGTGAAGTGATTTACATTTCTTTGGTCCTCAAAATACGTGATGAAAGAGGATAAGGATTCTGTGAATTACTTCACATTTGCTGCAAACTAAGAGAACACAAAGGGACAGTTACAACACTTTGGTTGCCCTTCAGAAACTTGTTATCTCTGTGGGAACTTTTCTGTGTGTCTAAGTTGGTAACTCTCTACCTCTTGAAACGAGATAACGGTGCTTCTTCCTCGCCCCTTTTCACCTTAGGTGATAGTAAATTCATCAGGCTTAAGGGGGTCTCATAATGAGCAACTTCTTTGTTGAAACTACTTGTATATGAATAAAGAAAGTTCAATAAATAATATCTACTTTTCTTGTCTCACTCACAGAGATAAAAATACAGGACTGTTGCCAGCTAAAGATGTTTCCATTTGCAAATATTATCATGTGATAAATTACACACTGAACATGAGATACACCACCTGTGATATTTGAATCTCACAGTTTGACCATTCAAAATTATCAAATTTTTGTTTAAAGCCCTGGTTTCTTCAAGGTGATTCTGATGAGAATTTAAAGCACAAAAAAGGAAAATTTCTTCCCTAAAGCTGTTTAACAAGCTGAAGGTACAGTAGGAACTGGTGAAATTCTCAGCCCATTTCTCTTCGTATCAGATTATGCTGCCCTGCTATGAGTTAGGTATGTGCAAAGAGCTATAGAAATTTTTGTGAAAGGAATCCATTTGTTCTCCAGACACTTTTGAAGAACATAACAATTTTTCAATTTACAATAAAAAACAGATTCAGAACTTGCTTATTGACTTATGAATTGTATGAAGAGCACACTGGAAGCATAAGTGCATTTTCCCTGTATAAAATAGTCTCTTTATGCTATTTTTGTAAGCCCTGCTTGGTAATAAAGCATTCAGCATGGAACAAGGTTTTCAGATTGAAGTTAGTCAAAGGAAAATGGCAGCGGGACAAAAGACAGCTCATGAGCAAAACCCTTCTGCAGCAACCCTTTATGCCAGTCCAAAACAACAAAAGCCGCTGGACTAGACAGGAAGCTTGCCACATATTGTGTGCTGTTCTTGGTGGAAAACATATTCTTGGTGGTAAATCTCACCTTATGTGTGGCCAGAGTCCTGGCTGCAAGACTAGTGTGTTTTTTGAAGTCAGGTGAAAGGGAAACATGGATTCTGGAAACCTCTCAGAGCAATTTCAGCACCAAATAAAGCAGAAATGGTCTAGATGACCCAAGAACAGATTTGTTTCACAGCTACTTCAGGAAGTGTACTTTTAAAGTGTAAATGTAGTTCACATCCTTTCACATTTAGGGGTGATATATCGCCTCTTCTTATTAAGAGCATCATGTAATTTTCATCATGAACCTTGCATTTAGTTGTTTACAGTTTTGAGAAACCTAGTATTTAGGGTGAACTTCTACAGTCTGACATAGATTGTATCATTTCTCTGAAGGTTTCAGTCACACCTAGTGTCCAGATTAAGGAAACAGAAAGAAAATCTGTAACGGAGAATAAGTCTGAGAATAACTCTGTATGACTATATTAAATTCTTATAATCTCTTCCTTTGAGAAGGTCTTGCCTAAGCATTCAAAATGGTAGGGAAAAAAAATGGAATATGACTTTCGAGTTTGGTGCAGAGACAGCTGTGGAAACAAAGCTGTCACACCTATATACAGGGGAAATGTGACTGATGGAAAGAGGTAAGGGGCTTTGCTGAGAAGGAAAAATGGGAGATGATAAAGTGGAATTAGCAGGACCTAAAAGGTTCCACTTGAACCTTGAAGGAGATAAGAAGTTGGAGAGGAAATGAGGAGCATGGTTTGAGCTTGTATTGTGCTTCATCATTTTCTGCAGGGGCAAAATGTATGAGCATTCATTTATCTCACCCACATAAAGAATAATAACCTCTGATTATAGACAGTTAATAGGTGGTTGCTTGCACTGGCAGACATGTCTGAACAATTAATCTACAGTTCAAACTTGTCAGTGGCCAAAAGAGTGGAAATGAGTTGCTATTTTAATCAGTCTGGTTTTTGAAATGTTGATACTACACAGCAAAAAAACTGTAAATTATGATCTCTGAAAGTTAGGAAATAAGAGACATTCTTTTTCATTTGAAATATGGTGTGGTTTCTAAATAAATGACTAATTTTGCTTCTGCCAAAGGGCATATCGCATATACATGCACAAGACAGTTATCTTTACACAAGTAAATTTAACCTTGATATTTCCTTAAATGTAAGAGGCTGCTTTAATAATCTTACTTTAAGATAGACTTATACATTCAGTAAACATACCATACAGAAATGACCTGTGGTGTTTCACGACACAGACTCAAGTTGATGAGGAGACTCAATCCAACTTTATTACAACCAGGCCCTTTTTATCCCCATTTGGTACTTTACCAACCTGCACAAACATGCAACGTTCAATCTCACCGGCCCCTGTAAAACTCTCCAGGAAAAAAGTCCAGTCACAATGCTGCAGACCCTCTCACAACCCCCACATCGTCCACTGAGATTCCGCCCACACTCCTGCCACAACTACATCCTGGCTCATCCCTCCAAGGCTTGTTTTATGACCCTTCCTGTCCTTCAGCGCCCCAACTCATTGCCCCAGAGCTTGTCAAGCACCAAGGCCTCAGAGCTCAATCCTAAGCTGTTTTTCATGCACATCTTATTGCCTTCACTCCCCACAATGATCATTAATTTAAACCACTGAACTACTATGAATTTATTTGCCTTTATTGGTTCTCATTGGATAATACTTGGTGGAAGGTCTAGAAATCAATTTTTAGAAAAGAGTGGCTATTTAATTTCCCTACCAGTGCAAAGCTATGCTGCGCTTTTTCAGATGGTGTTTCTACACTGAACCTAGTGAGCTGTCCTGAGATATCACTGCCTCTGTTAGAGAACCATCCTACCCTTACACCCAGCAAAGTGTAAAAACCACAAGAAATATTTTTTGCTTTTCAGAGAACCCTATGTTAAACATTATACAAAGAATTCAGTAAATGCTTGAGGGTAATATAAACCTCACTGAACTTTCATCATAATTGGCCCGGGTCCCCTACCAGTAAGAGATAAGGGAGAAGGCATGACCAGACTAAAATGGGTGGTTCATTTCATTCACTGTAGATTCCTGTTTCAGAAGGTGATGAATCAGTCTTGGAATGGCTCAGTGATAGAACCCAGTAAAATAGCTAAACTTAGAGAAGCTGAATCCCATGTCAAAGTGCTTTACAGATATAGGGCCCAAACACAGTCCTGATGAAAAACAATACAAATGCTTTCACAAATGAGGTGAGGAACTTGAGTATTTTTAACATACTTAGCCTCACATTCACCATGAGTATGCAGCATGTTAAGGGTCAGTAGCTCCAGTTTGTAATAGATAATTCAACATTTTACTAAGCTTACATCACATTTAAAGTCTGCAACATAGATGTCATAAAAGTACTAAAGGATTATAAATCTTCCAAAACCAGAAATGCTGTACTTTTGAAAATTTGTTCTTCAGTTAAATTTCTCATTCAATCAAAATAGATTCCCGTATTAGTAATTCTTTTATCTAAGTTTTACCAACCTTGGTCTTCACTGTCTCCTTTTCATGACGAAATATTGGCTACAAAATATCATGACAAGAATGTGCATTTTTTACGCATAATTTCCTAGCTGAGAATTCTTCATCACTTCATCACAGAGAAACAAAAAACATTCCCCTCCAAAATTCTGTTCTTTTCACAGAGAAAATAGGAAATAAAACTTTCTAACTAACCTCATTATTGCAGATCTTAACCCTTTTTTTCTGTCAAACCCTGCATAATTTTGGCTGTTGATTCAATTTTCACAACTTGCTGTAACTCTTTGACTAACAGTATATTTAATTTATTCTATGTTTCTACATACCTCTTTCTAGCTAAGCCTTGGCAAGCCTGCTTCTTTCAACAGTTTTGCCAACAAAGGTAATTAGGAATTCGGTTCTTGCCAGCTTTCCAAGGGAAATATTAAAGAAAACAAGAGAGAAAAGACCAGTAAATATTTTCTCTGACTGAAAAAAATCCACAAAAAGCACCTGAACAATAATTAATCTTTTTCCAAATTCCAGATCATTGGATTCAAGATTTCAACAAAGCTCAGTGTCGACTGGAGGCAAGGGCATTTCTGCACCACTCAGATAAAAACTAATCTCAGTTTTCTCAAAAGTAAGAAGTGTTTTAGGCTCAGAAGCAGCATTCCAGTTCATTCCAAATCTGTCTGCATACAGTTGTACATTGGAAAAATCAAGGGGACTCAAATTTTATCTCCTTGATCAGTCTTCTCTTGAAGTTTATTTCTTCTTTAGCTATTAGCTTGTTCTTTAAAACTATGTCTAGGCATAATTTCATTTCTTTGTTTGATTAGTTTTATTTTCTACATTCATCTGCTCTTCTGAATTATTTGTAGCTTTTCAAGCCCTTTCCATTACCTGTTGCTTTACTATATTTCATTTTTGGCTTTACACATTTCTTTGCTTCAGGAATCACTTCATTTTTCATAACATTGCAAAAATTGCTGATTCCTCTTTTGCTCTGAAGACATTAGTCTTCTTTCTACATTCTTAATCATCTATTCTCTTCCTGAGAAATTATTTACTTTTACACTTCAGGTCATATTTTAGACAAACAGTTTACAGGTGCTACTGTTTTTTCAGCTTCTTCTCTGCCTCTGTTGAAGGACTTCATTAGGGCACACTGCAGCTATTGAAACACTGCAGAATTGTAGAAACATAGAATCATAGAATAGTTAGGGTTGGAAAGGACCTTAACATCATCTAGTTCCAACCTCCCCAACAGGGGCAGGGACACCTCACACTGGAATCCCCTTGCATATATAGAAATTCTCATTTTAGTAGACCTTACCAGATTTTTTAACTTGGGCATATTTATTGCAAGAAAAAAGGGACACAATTACAAATGATAACCACTGTGTCCTTTTAAATACTTTTAAGGACAAAAGAAAATTTATGTAGTGGAAGTTCCTACATATACGCCAGAAAGCATCTAGCTTCTGCAACATTTTCTTTTTCTCAACCTTATGAAGTGCTACTTGGTTTATAATTCATATTCCGGCACAAAGTGAACTGAAACCATATACATATCAATTGAAACACATTAAGAATCATAGAATAGTTAGGGTTGGAAGGAACTTAAGATCATCCAGTTCCAGCCCCCCCGCCATGGGCAGGGACACTTCACACTAAACCGTGCCACACAAGGCTCTGTCCAACCTGGGCTTGAACACTGCCAAGGATGGAGAATTCACAACTTCCCTGGGCAACCCATTCCAGTGCTTCACCACCCTTACAGTAAAGAACTTCTTCCTTATATCCAATCTAAACCTCCCCTGTTTAAGTTTGAACCCATTACCC
>WYDI02032306.1:20156-46604 GCA_009867235.2 Psittacus erithacus
GCCCCCTGTGAGACAGCTGATCGGGTCAGCTGAGCTGCCGGCTCCTGGGCGAGTCCTGTCGAGGTCTTGAGGCTCCTTCAGTGGCTGTCGGTGCTCTGAGCTGAGGCTCCTGGACCCTGAGCTTCCCCCTGCTCTCTCGAGCTGCTCACCTCAGCAATTGACCCACCTCAGCAATTATGATATGCGGTAATACATAGATTTAATGCTATACAGTAAAAAATAAAGTCCCCAAAGCATACACTCTTTATAAAAATATTAAAATTAGCTTATAGTGATGCACAATTCTATACATTACTGTGTATATCAGTATATATGTATACACTGATATATAGACACTAAATACTGAGTAATGAAAATGTTAATGTTATAATCCATGTCAAAATTACCTATGTTGGTGTTCTGGGTTCAGCAGCAGCAGTCATTTCTCTCCTGCTTAGTAGCTGGTGCAGTGCTGTGTTTTTGACTTTCGGTCTGGGAACAGCGCTGATAATACCGATGTTTTTAGCTACTGCTTAGAATGTTTAGGCTGAGCAGACACTTTCTGAGCCTCATGATCTACCAGGGAGGAGGAGAAGCCAGGAGGAAGCAGGGACAGGACACCTGACCCAAACTGACCAAAGAAGTATTACATGCCACAGCACGTCATGCCCAGGATGTAATGGGCAGTTACCTGGAAGGGCGATCTCTGCTGGGGTGGGCCTGGCTATTGGTCAGTGGTGAGCCATTGTATTCTCTTATTTTGTTATTTCCTTTATCATTATTATTATTGGTGGTAGCAGTAGTGATTTGTGTTAAAGCTTAGTTAATAGACTGTTCTTATCTCAACCTGTGGGAGTTGTATTCTTTCGATTCTCTTTCCCATCCCTCTGGGAGCTGAGGGAGGAAGGGGGGTGGTGAGCGGGCTGTGTGGCAGGGCTTAAACCACAACAGCTGGAAAGTCTGTTTCTTAATAACTGTGTAGTGGGTGCTGAAATACAAAGGAAAAGCTAATGAGTCACTGTAATAGGATTGCACTGTACAGGCTGATGGTCCTACCATAACACTTACATCACAGGACAGTGAACTTTGTTCCAGGGTTGAGGGAGAATCACATATTGCCTATCGATCTGATATATATATATATTTTTTTCTTTGCAGATTTACTGAAAGACCAGTATAGTCTCATGAAACATCTCCATCACAAGAAAATGACATTTTCATATGGGTGGGGAGGGATAAGGGAGAAATTAGAAGCTCTCTCATCTTCTAAAGATTAAATTGTATCATTTGTTCTTACACAAAGTAAAGTCAGTTCCTGCTTCTTGTATTTTAGTCATGGTGATTTCATAGCATTTTAAAAAACTTAATTGTATGAGGTGAAAGAAAGATATTTTTTTGTGGGAAGTTAACTCATTGCTGCAGACTGCATGGTGTGTTGTTTGAAAATCCGGTTGCTCTTGTGGAGCCCATTAACCTTGCTACCAAATTCCATCTTATCTTGGACCAGAGGGAGCCTTCAAAAAAAAAAAAAAATCAGATTCTGCGGTATTCAAATGAGAGTAACCTTGCTTTTTTTTTTTTCCCTAAAACTCGAGATTCAGAATTACTTACAAAAACTCCTCACAAAAACTCTTCATGAACTAAGAATTTAAAAACTTAACTCTGTGTACAGTTTCTGATACTATCCATCTGAACTGTGGTCAATTTAAAATAACTCTCTGCATGCTTCTCTTGATGGATATGAATCTCCTAACAAAGTTATTTAAGATGAATGTCCCAACATGATATCATTCATCATCCCAAAGGTCAGTTACAGATGTCATCATGTAACAATAATGCAGCAGAAAATCAGCAGGATGTGAAACCTTCAGCATATAAAAGGTTCAAAATATTCTTAAAAGTTGAAACATATTTCCTAAGTAACAGACTGTCAGGAGCATATGAAGTCTGTTCACTTTTTAATCTGTCATCCTAACAGGCTATCAAATAATATTCTTGGGCCCAGTCATTGTTTTTACATTATTCAATACTATCAGTCAAATTAGTCTAAAAGATCTTGTAGTGGAAAATGATTAATATTTTGATAAAACTTCCATTACTTAAGCACAAAAGTAAGGATTTTTCTCCTGAGAACATTAGGGTTTATCAAAGGATAAAGCAGAAATTATGGAGAGAATTCTGCAAAACAAAAAATCACCATCAGTTTCATGTCAAATCGAAAGAAAAAAAAATCTGTTTACTTTTGACACAAAGGTAGTGCAGCGTGACTATATGTACAAAAGATTAAATAAACCCTACTATTCATAAGTGGAGTATAGGAATGAAATGAATAGGATATAGAAGAACAATGTGCTGTTGGATATAAAGGTCATAGTCACATATACTTGCAGCAGCTCATACACCCCTATGAAGGAAGCCTACGAAATATCTGTAATGAAACATGCATTTATGTTCTGCTGTTGACCATGAAGGGTAATTATTACTTTGTGAATTCAATTAACTACGACATAAGGAAAAAAAAAAATACTTGTAAAATGCATATTAGATTATATGATTAAAAGCTAATCACCATAAACACAGAAACCCAGCAACATGCAGACAAACAGACTGAGAAACATCAGTAAACTAGTGTGAACAGGACACCTGGAATCACTTTCTTGAGGCTATCCAAAGGGAGTGACGGACACCTTTCTCCCTGCTGAGAAGCTCGCTGGGAGCCAAAGACACTCATGCGAACATAAAGTCACAATGGCCTCATGTTCATTGAATAGTGGATTCAGCAGCCCCTAACATTTTCAATAAGGTATTCCTAAATACTTACAAGTTGAAACGATGAGCCACTAGCAGCACTTTTGTAGCAGACACCCACATTCAGAATCTTGTACCCATTTTACTTTACCAAACTCTACCTTCCCCTTCCACCCACATAATGTAATTAGAGGAATCCCTTGGAAATTTCAGCAATAATGTGACATATATTCTATCAGAACAAGATAATTTTAACTTGCACAATTTTCCCAAAAGGATTTAAAGCTGGTATGTTTTAATGTTAGAACTGAAATTTTGGAGAGGGATCAGAAGTACTGTTTCTACCATCAGAAGGTGCATTCTGTTGCCTGTGATCCACAAAGATGTTTCAAAGTAAAGGAAGTGACTCAAAATGTGAGAAGAAAAAACACCTTAACATTTTCTTTACTTTTTTTTCTTTCTGTTATGTTGCTCTGATAGTGTGTTGAAAGTCAGTCATTCCTACCAAACTGGTACAAACAAACCTGATGTTTAACTTCTCTCATGCCCTGGAGTCTACTCTTTAGCTTCCTCATAAAGAATTCCTATGTAAACGCAGAATAACTATTTCTTAGTTATTCTTAGTGATTTCCTAAGTCTTATATAAGGAATGCAAAATTTCACTTGAAGATGATGACACATTCATCATTTTATTACACTTTTGGCAGAGAAGTGGGAAAATCCCTAATCATAGATATCAGACAGCTCCACAGCTTCTTACAAAGTTGTTATTGACACAGTGCAATCTTGATGCAAACTATGCCCTCATTTCTTAAGTTTCTGTTGAACTGAGTTCAGCTCCACATCCAGGCAAAGCAAATATCTAGTTATCCACAAAGGTTGCCTGAAACTTCTTCAGGTTTAAAGCAATTCACTCAACAGCTAAGAACTGTGAGAACTGACTTCACCATATAGCCTGGAAAGAGATGAGTACATCAGCTTTTTCTGTCCATGGATTTGAAAGACAGAGCATTCTTCAGCTCCTTAGGCAATGTAAAAGCTGTGATTTTGTTGTTAGAGCTTCAGAGATTCTTAGAATACCAGGTTGGAAAGGACCTCAAGGATCATCCAGTCCAACCTTTCTTGGCAAAGCAAGAAAGGTTGGATATGCTTAAATATTGCAGACCAAAATCTCCCTTCATACTCTTGATCAAAAATCAGTTGATTAAATCAATACTCAACCAACCAACAAAGCATTATCACTGATGAAAAGAGTCAAGCGTATGGTCCTAATCTGTTTATGCCTGAGAATAAGGAGTTACATGGGATGATTATGGAATCATAGAATCATAGAACAGTTAGGGTTGGAAGGAACTTAAGATCATCTAGTTCCAACCTCCCTGCCATGGGCAGGGACACTTCACACTAAACCGTGCCACACAAGGCTCTGTCCAACCTGGGCTTGAACACTGCCAAGGATGGAGAATTCACAACTTCCCTGGGCAACCCATTCCAGTGCCTCACTACCCTTACAGTAAAGAACTTCCTCCTTATATCCAATCTAAACCTCTCCTGTTTAAGTTTTAACCCATTACCCCTTGTCCTATCACTACAGCCCCTAAGAAACAATCCCTCCCCAGCATCCTTATAGATGCCCTTCAGATACTGGAAGGCTGCTATGAGGTCTCCACACAGCTTCTCTTCTCTTCAACACTCTTTTCTTCTCCAGGCTGAACAGCCCCAACTTTCTCAGCCTATCTTCATATGGGAAGTGCTTCAGTCCCCTGAGCATCCTCGTGGCCCTCCTCTGCACTTGTTCCAACAGTTCCATGTCCTTTTTATGTTAAGGACACCAGAACTGTACACAATACCCCAAGTGAGGTCTCAGGAGCACAGAGTAGAGGGGCAGGATCACCTCCTTCGACCTGCTGGTCACACTGCTTTTGATGCAGCCCAGGATACAGTTGGCTTTCTGGGCTGCAAGCGCACACTGAAGCTGGCTCATGTTCATTTTCTCATCAACCACCACCCCCAAGTCCTTCTCCAAAGGGCTACTCTGAATCTCTTCTCTGTCCAGCTTGTAGCTGTGCCTGGGATTATGTGACTTAATATATTCTTTCAGCCAAAGTGAAGTTTATGATGCTGAAGCAAATTGATAGTGAGGTGACCTCCAAATCTAAGGCTCTGGAAAGATAAATGCATAAGGATGGATTCTAGAATGAATGTCAAATAGCTTCTTGAGCATTTTCTGATTCAGTGTCTTGAAAGCTACTGGAATATAAATTGCACAACAATCCAAAATTATGTTTGAAAATATTGAGTTGAAATTACAATAAATTCTGGTTTATATACAGATTTTACTTTGTAAAAGCATAGGAATTTAATAGAATACCCAATAAAGTACAAAATATGTGTTTCAGACTGTGCTACAGTAGTGGCTGTAATGATCATTATGAATTTCCTGACTTTGGTGAAAATATATGGAAATATATAATCTCAATTTTTGAATTTTCAGCTTTGAGCTCATAAAAAATTGAAAGTCAAAAATCACTGCTGATGGTCCATTTCATAATTAAAGCCATAACGTCTTAAAGAGCTCTCCAAAAGATCTTTGATCATGACTTTTTAAAGCAATAGTATGTCCTTGATCAACAAAAGCATATGCATCATATTTAATTAGAGATCTTTGAGTTCATGTAGTTTAAAAGTATATATTAATATTAAAAGGGGATGTAGAAAATAAGAGAAAGATAATCTTTAATTTAGTCCAACAGCAAAGATCTGAACCCAAATGTTTTTGCCAATCAACATTTTAGATGTTTGGAACAAATTAATGAATTATAACTAAATACAGGA
Source organism: Psittacus erithacus (assembly GCA_009867235.2). Lineage (NCBI taxonomy): Eukaryota > Metazoa > Chordata > Aves > Psittaciformes > Psittacidae > Psittacus > Psittacus erithacus. Next base: position 25,719 of record WYDI02032306.1, read on the forward strand.
CTTTTTGTCTTTTCTAAGTTTCAGAGCTTTTCACTTTGGACCTAAGTTATGGTAGCTGTGTAAAAGAAGATACATTCAGCAAGCAGTGGAAAAATATTAAAAAGGGAAAAACTGCCAGAGGAAACAATAATCTACATAAAAACACGCTACAGCAATTCTGCATTGGCAGAATTTTGTATCGTCTGTGTGCAAAGACTTTTTTTGTTCTTATAGCAACAGTTCAAAAATGTCTGAAAGCAGAAACTAATTGATGAACACATTCACAATAAAATATGTGAGAAATTTTCTCACTTAAGGTGTCAACGAACAGTGAAATTTTATTTTCCTTCACAATCTATTTAACTTTATGCAGCATTCTTTACATTAACCTCTCTGTTCTATGGTCAATAATGGCACCTAAAATATTGTTTTTAAGTATGATACTATATCAAAGCATTTATAACAGTAAATATAGCAAGACAAATACTTTATGAAAATGTCTCAGACCATAACAGCTCAAGCTGTAAACCTGGAAAATAGCACAAGTGAAGGCATAGAAGTGAAGTCAGCCACATTTACTGGCTCTTCTGAAAATAAAAAGCAAGGTAGTTTAGTCTAGTTAATATGTGAGCTAAAAAAAAATCTTAATAGAGTAAAATTTAGTCCCAAGGTGTTTCACGCCCTTAAATTGTTTGGTCCAGCCAACAAAAAAAGGAAGCAGAAGATACTGAAGCCATATGACACTCGGTTTTCTAGTTCCCAAACTAAGTGCTTTAGCTCAGATCCTCAGGATCAAGCAGAATTCAGAAGGCACCTGGGGCAAATCTCACTGATTTCATGGATACTGCCATCTTACAAAAAAATGGAAATATACAGGGGCTCTGCAATTTTGAGGTGCAAATTTTTTTTGCTTCTTTTGAGGCTTTTTATGGAAATGTATAATGCTTTGGTTAAAAAAATCATTTTATTACTATTAGTATTGCTTAATGAAATTATGACATTTGCATTTATTTCTCACCCCATTGTTAAAATCTAGAAAAGTTAACAGTAAAGTTTGGTTACCTTGTCTTGCCTGTGACTGCAAAAAATGGTACATGCACCCTAAGAAACATGTTCAAAAAATATTCCTGAGGGGTCTGTTCTGCTAGTCATCTGTGCTTAAATTATGTTTCAAGACTGTTAGCATAGGACACACATTGTGATGCACCATTCATATATATTGACGGATAATGAAAATATCTATTTTCACAGGCTGCATTTCACAGCAAATCAAGTCTGAATGAGACTTCAGTTGTATACATCTTTTGTTTCCAGTCATACTTTAAAGTTGTACTGTTAAGTCTAACATGATTGAAAGGATTCAAGTGAGAGAAAACTGCCACACACATATACTTGTTAGTGCTAGAAATTAGTACAGCATGTGGCTCACCTGCTGTAACACATGCTTAAAATAGCAACTTTATACCTCTGGAAAACAAAGAAGTTGAAAAATGGAATCAGTGACCAGAAGTATGCACCAATGTGTATGTCAACTTTTGCTAAATGCAATGTCTTTCATGAAATATTTATCAACTATAAGGATAGTTTAAAACTGCAGCTGTAAATGTACACATTACAAATTTTGGCAATGACCCTGCAACAGTTCAGGAAGTACACGTAGCAAATTTATGAAGAGGAATGTGAGAAGATTGGAAAGTTGAATAAAATGTCCCTTTTAGGAAGCCTTCAGAGGTCTGAAGTATTCGTAGATTTTATGTATGTGTTAACAAAAGAAAATTGAGACCATTAAAAGCATTAGGGAGAGAAACAATTTTTCTTTAAATAGTGGAAAATAAGTGGAGACTTAAGGCCTCGAGAAATGGGTTTACTCTACATGTTATGCTTCCATCTTCATCTGGGCAGAACCTGTACCCTGACACGCTGGCAGATGCATAAATATATCTGTACTGCTAGCTCTTGAAATAACACAAGTTTGTTGTGCCTGAATTCACAGTAATGGAAGAATATGTGAAGGAATGTTGTGGAGCTTTTTAAACAAAGGGCTTGTAGATTTTCAGGTTAGAAACAAAAAAGAAAGTAAATATGAAAGTATATCGAGTGATTTAATTATTTTATAGAGTGAAAAAATGATTAATTTCATTATTTGAAGAAATATACAGCATCCAAATTTCCTACATTGGGGGTAAAAGTAACAGCAGCTTTCAAACAGTGTTTGCTTTTTTATTACACTTTACATATTTTTAAAGAGTAATGACTATTATGGGAAGGAATTGACATGATCTTTCCATATTTGTAAAGGCAAGCTCTCCCACTGATTTTGGCACAGGCTGTTTGTAGAGAAAGGATGCTGGGTTGTGCCCACAACAGCTTGGTTTTATTTAAGCTATGATTTTTATTACTGCAGCTCATGTTTCTCGTCTTCTAGGAAGCAGTTTGTTCCCTAATCCTTGTCAATACTATATACTTAGGGTATGTCTGTTCTGTGGCTTGAATGTGTAGTGAACCATATGTAAAACTACCTCTAATTGATTTTATCATGCACCTAGGATGTGGAATATTGTACCCTTAAACCTGCAGCATTTGTTCAGCCACAAAGTGTTTCTGCTGCTTACAGAGTCATGGCTATTAGTGCAATGGGCAGCTGGTTTACACCAGTCCCAGTGTGCCCAAAATTACACCTGTGACTGCAGGATGGGCTAAAAGGAAAATGCTGGGAGTTAGCTCAACCTCGTGGTTATATCAGTAGAGATCACTTTGATGATACCACTGAGGTGTGGAAGGAAGACCTTGGCTGAAGTAGAAAGTGTTAGTTGTCTCCCCATCTATGGGCACTTTTGATAGGTGATGCAGCTGGTGCAAAAACTCTGTTGGACAACTGTTTAACCCCATATAGCAAAGGTGCAAGTGTCTTGCACTGCGTGCCTTAACTGAAGGATCATGATATATTAAATCATGCTGCATGATAATCCATTTCCAATTGAACAAAGCACAATGGCAAGCTGGCTTACTTTGAAACATCTGCTTAACACTATTATGCTTAATGTTAGGGCTTTGATTAAGTGCTTTGATGACTTAAAGTCTAACTAGGGAATAAGAACAAATGGCAAAGTGTTAAATCGAAATAATCTCTTTAATCTTTTTTTTTAATTTGTTTGCAAATAGGAGTTCCTCAAGATTTCATGGTACAAAGTTATACAGTAGAAAGTCAAAGGTGCATTTTCCAGATTGTGCATCATCCTTATATTGATTTTCACTGGCTTTTTCATGTTGAATTAGCCATTACCTACTATGTCAACGTACGTTAAGAGCTACCATTAAATGGCTCTTTGTTTATTTAAGTTTAGCTTGAGAGGTGCTTTATTGGAGGCTTTCTTACCAAGAATGTTAAAGAAAATTTTAAAATGCTACACCTGCTGCAGACAAAAAATATCTGTCCAGGGCTAATACAGAGCTTAAACTTTCCTTACTTTGGTTTGTTTATGCAAGGCAGCAGTGTTTTCAGTCAGTGATGATCTGCATACTAAAACTGTATTTTCCCCTTTGTTCTACTATCTTAACTATAATACTATAATACCTGAGACCGCTTTCTTTTTCTGCAGGATGACATTAAATGTGGTGACAAAATGTAAAAAGACCTAAAGACAGTAAACTATGTAGATACTAAGTGGAAACACATTAGAACCCGCAGAATCTTACAAAGCAAAAGCAGTCATTGTGTCCTATTTATATCATCCTTTAATCCTCTGTTAGCTGTGAATGATTTTGCTTTAAATATCTTCTTGAAGAGCACTTATGAGAAGATTTGAAGATAAGCATTGTAGCTTTCTTCCTTTTAGTCAAATGAATGACTGTAAGCTTAACTGGTAAAAGATACACTAAACACAAACAACTTCCATTTAGAATTAATTTTGTTTCAACCTTCCACTTTCAGGATTCTTTTGCATTGTTTGGGAGATTTGGCCAGGATTTGTTGAGGGAGGAGGGAAGAGGAATCTTGTGGGTGGGTGGATTAATTTATTGTTTAATTGGCTCCCCTGCTGTTTTCAAGGTATTCAGGGGTAGTTTAACCTTTTCAAAGCATTATACAAAAGATCATGACACACATGGGGTCAACAGTCTGAATGCTGAGAATTGTGTAAATTCTTTATCTTCAGTTTTGAAGAGTTCAGATTCAGATTCAGTCTGTAACAAGCAAAATCTCCTTCATGTAATGATGAAAATAAATCTATCTTTTTTTTTAACTCATGTTAGCTTGGCAAAAGAAATGGAAAGAGATGAATTCAGTCCTGCCTTATAAGTCATGAGGAAAAGCACTCTTTTTTCTAGTGCATCGTTTTAATAAAGAATAGTGATGTATTGGTATATTTCTGCAATGGGCTAAACACTTCATTTTGTATCCAGGTCAAGTGATGACAAGACAAGTTCTTTGCTCAGAACAAAATAATGGGAAATACTGAAGTCATTAAGTAATAATAAACTCATGACATTCATTTCAGTTATTTTAAGCATAGCTACATTATTTTCTGAAGTTTCCTTTGAGGATTTCAGCACAGGAATATTAGTATAGAAATATTAGCATATAATAGAGAAATGCTACTACTTATTAGTTGCACAAAGATATCAAATTAATTAATTGTGTCCAGTACTCAGATTTGTAATGGCCTGCCAGTCCAAATAATCATCCAAAGAGGAATAACAGTGAAGGAAAATAAAATAAATTAGAAATAACTTCATTTTATTTGAAAGTTTCAAAACCTACACTTGGGTATTCTTGCCTAGGACAGCAAAGTGGTAAAACATGGGCTTCCTTTAAGGTGTGGGAGAGCTCCCTTGGAAGTCAGGGGACTGCAGTGCTTGTTTTAAGTTCTAGAGATATTTAAGTCCTTTCCTGTAGTGCCTGCCATCATACTGAATAGGGCTTGTATTGCTGAGTTCCTCTATCCAGCAACTACATATCAGGGAGCACTTGCCCCCATAGTTAACTTTAATGACTTGGTCTGTTTGAGTACACTGGCATGTGGCAGCTATAATCCACTGCAAGACCATGTGTTTCAGGATGAAGACTGACTTTGATGACATGTGACTGTACCAAAGGCCCAGTTCTCCTCTATTTTACTGGCATTAGTATGCACAAGTTATTTTGATAAGAGCTATCCTCAGGCACATATACTTAGTTGCAATTTTATTTGGCTCCGTTCATGAATTAAGTTAATTCATGAGTTTTGTCTAAATTTAGCCAAAGTAAATGGAACTACCCATACAGTCAAAGTAAACCCCATATTAAAGCCATCTTGCTGAAATTGCAACAGATTGTTGAAGAAAGTTTTACTAGCACATGAAATTATTTTCATCCGTGGAGAGCTATACATCTGCTCAAAATCTCCACCAAATCCTTGCTCTGTATTTTTCACCCTCTGACTTCACTTCAGCATGACTGAAAGGAAAAGTCCATTTGTACTTGACAATCCTTGAGAGAAACCTAGTCCCTCTCTCAGCGCTGGCATGTGTGTCATACTGTATACATCATGCCTGCTCTGAAGCAGTCCCCTCATTCCTTCAGGACAACTTCTTTATGAGCGTATGCATACTGAGCAGAGCACATATAAACCAACTGGCAGATGTTCTTAGTAAATCATTGAGTGGCTCACATTAAAAATTAGCCACCTGCATATTTATCTGTTCTTTTCTAAGCATCATTAAATTATTCAGAACACTGAAATGTCTGTTTGAATTTATCAGTATTTTTTTGTTCATATGTGTTTCTGTTCTAGTTTCCCAGGAATCAAAAAGATAGAAGAATCTTTTATATATAGTTTTCAGTTTATAGCAAACAGTATAACCTCTGTCTGTAGTAACACAATTTCTGGCCAAAAAAACTCCTCACTCTTTAAAAGAAATAAGGTATTGGAGTTTCATCAGTTCTACTACCTGCTTGTTTCTTCATAATAACAGATGCCACCTGTCAAATACACAGGGTCAAAACAATCCTAATGTAGTCCTTTGGGGACACCCAGAAATTTCCTACCTGCAAATTCTAATATGTTCATTTAAAAACTGTCCACTGATAATAGCAAAACAAAACCTCTTTTTTCTTCTTTGTGCTAAGCTGAAGTGAGAGAATTATTCAGCCAGTTCCTACTGCTGATGATCTTGTTTGACAACTGAAATTCCTGAAATTCAGTAACATCCAAATCTAGCATCTGTTGCACCTTTTGTCCTCCTGAGTGAGCTAACTGAAAGCTACGGGGGCTTTCAGTGCCTGCTCACCTTCAGGAAAGCTTTATGAGACAGAAAGTATGAAATTATCAATTTCTAAATATGTGAACATCTGGAGATCAAACAAATTATCAGAGCCCTGGCAATTAGTTAAAATCTGGTATTAAGTACTATAAATAGTGATGGTTCTTAAAGTTCTTAAATGTTAAACCAGCTCCATCTGCAACTAATCAGCTGCTTCACAACTGTACATGTGAGACAGGGGATCAAATAATAGTTTGAAGATCACCTGGTCCTTATAAAAGCCTGTTATAAGCTGGGTTGAAGGGGAGTGGTGAATAGGCAGGCTGGCTCTTGCCAACAGGGTTTAAGATTGACAGAAACAGCATGATTGATACTTTGAGCTTCTGTTGAATTACTTTGTTCTGAAAAAGTGTGTCTGAGGGAAAAAGACTAAAATTTTGTACTAGAAGTATTTCAGCCAAGTATGGTTTGATAGAGCACTTGCACTTAAGGCTTTTTCTTTCAGGAGCCTGGTATTTTTCATAAGCAGATTCCAAAATCGCTTCAAATAACTAGGTCAACGTGTAACTAGGTTCCTCCTCTGATTCATCCTGTCTCTTTTTCACAGTAAAAGCTGCTTAGGGGTTTTAGTGAAGTTAGGTGAGAAAAATAACATACATGGGAGCATTTTCCCTTTTAATAAAGGATTTCAGCCTCAGCTTCACTATCAGAAGGTTCTCTGAATGCACAGTAGAACAAGAAAATCATGTCTTGTCAAGGATTTGATCTTTGCTTTTTCCTCTTGGAAAAAGAAAGCTTTAAGAGGTTTCATAGCTTTGAATTCTGAACTGAGAATGGTACCTGCCAAACTGTCAGAAGGGTAAATGTTAAACCACCATATGCTTCCTTATCATTTCTGACTATTCAGCATCTTGGGGATGGAGCTACCTGGAAATTTTCCTAGTAGTGCACAGTAGCTTCATGCAAGAGCTAATAAGACCCAATGACAACCCTGCATACAGAAGTGTCCAGGGAGTGGGATACCCAAAAATTTGGCTAAGACTTTGTTATTATCATCTTACACGTTTCAATGCGCATACATAACTTGGTATCTCTGCTTCACTGCTAAGGTTAGGAGAGGATAATATTGTATTGAAATGAAAAAGGAACCTGAATGGAAAGTGGAAATAAAACGCATCTCTAAATATCAGCTTACTTTTGATTGATGTTACTGAAGAAAGTTACACAACTGTTGTAAAGAGTGAAATGGAGATTTTGAAGTTCAGATGTAAAATAAACCAATTAAACCATGCTGTTTGATATCAGATGAAGTCACACATAATGACCTGGTTAGACCAACAGCATTAATGAATAAAAGCAGAAACTCCATCAAAACCAGATGCTGCATCAGGATTTAACTATCATAAGCATAATGCATTTGCAAGTGAATACTGTGAACAAGGTATTGTGAACTCATCCTCTATTTTGAATATAAGCACAATGCCTTAAAGGAAGCATACAACATAAACCATAAACTTAAAAAAAATTATAAAGATCAATATGGCCATATAAAGAGGGGGAAAGAAAGAAGAGGGGAAAAAAATCCAACCCTTGTTGCTATGTTACTAGTCTTTGGAGCAAGATCATGCACACATGGAAATCAGTGTCAGTTCTGTTTTTTTAGTTTTCCTTCTGTGTCATAACTCTCATAGTTCCTGGCTGGGAAACAAATGATATCAGAGCCAAGACTTAATAAACACTGAGTGGGGTACTCCAGCAGAACAGAGCTGTGAGATTCAGCTCTCAGGGCGGAGAGGTTCAGTAATTGCTCATAGCACGAATTGTAGACTTTTATTAATTGTACTTTGGGGCTGAGGAGTGCATTAAGGCACTTGGAATGTGTGGCATGGAGACCAGGAGAGCTTCAGGAGACACCGTGACTGAGAGGACACATTTCTGAGGCATTACTTATTCCACCTTTGCAACAAGGGATGAGAAGGAGGGAAAGTCGTGCCAGAGCATCAAGATCAGTATTACAGGGCGTGACTTTGCTACACTAGGTGCTGCTGAGGCAGAATAAAATAGTCCTAACCCCAAAGAGTTCCAGTCCAACTGAAAAAGTACAAGAAATACATAGAATCGCAAGTAGGAACATGTGAGGAAACATGTTTTCACTCAGAGTAGCAAGCAGAAATCTCACCCTGACCAGCATGTTAACTGCTTGTTCATTTTGCTTCCCATCTCATGGAAACAGCGAAATCTCCAACGAGGGAAAGAGAGGAAGTACATTGAAATTAAAATCTAGGTAATGAAGACATCTTCGACTTATTTACATCTAAGGAACAGTGAAAGCAAAAAGTTAATCTTTCAGTTATTTTCTTCTTGTTCATCTTTAGAAAGAGAAGGCAGAGGACTTCTTTCTGCTACCTTGAGCTACATAGTTTAAAATTAGACCTGAATGTTGAGGTTGACCTGATGACTTCCAAAGGTCTTGTTCCCAACTTTGTTAATAAAATTGCAGGAACAAGGGGTGTAAACTGCCATAAATGAGGAGTCTTCAAAAAGTATTTGACCTAATAAACTTAATATGAATCATTGTGATACTGTGAAAACCAGAACAATTACCAGCACAGCTGTGACACATTTTGGGACTGAAGATGAAAATACGTGAAGTATCACAGAGTTCTTAACTTATATTTGACAAAACAGTTCAGAGTCAACAAAAAAGTTTCAGACATCCTCAAATACTAGTACAGTTAGAAAGTTGTTCAAAAAAATCCCCAAAGGGAAAATAGACATTTCCCCCTCCTTTCCAGATCAAATACACAGAGCTGTTATTATATAAGCATTTTGTTCAATTTATTTGTCTTGTTCCCGCTTAATCTCAAAGTTTGTGTTTGCAGATGGGTCCAGAAAACTTTTTAAATGCCTAAAAGATTAGGGCAATGCACAAAGTGAAGTGCTTTCTTTGTTTTCCCAAATAGAGATTCTAAAGGTATTCCTCAAAACATGTATTTCAAATATGCGGTAACAGCATATATCTGTGTAGCCAAATATGACTGTAATAATTAACAGTGATATTTTCTTTTTTGATCAGATCAAACCAAACAGTTCCCAGTATCTTTACTATATACAGGATATTCACTAGAATTTAAATCCTCCTTATCTCCACAAAGTCTTTTTTCTGACTATTTTAATAAGGAAGATTTGCAAAGATTGTAGAATGGCAGGAAACCTCTCTGTCTGATTGATAAGTCTATGGCAGGCATTTGAAATACTCCATCACCCCTACCCAAAGTGGTTATCATTACTTTGGATAATTTAAATTTAAATTGGGATTTAATTAACATAATTAATATCATACATCTACCACAAAGACATTTATTCACTTGATCCCACTTCTTTTTTTCTGAAATCGCTATAACAGAAATCAAGGTAGAGTCATTGTATTTTGGCTTTAGTCAGATTTGAACAATGACATTCTTCCCACTAAAACATCCTTCTAAGTAGTGAATGATATCTGAGGGTATGAATAGGTCCTAAAATGTTTGTTATGCTGCTGTTTTTGATCAGTATCTTCTGCACTTAAACAAACACTCCTGTTTTTCCCCTTAAACCAAGAATAGATTAAATTCATTATTTTTTATCTAATTTGATCTTCTGAAAGCTTCTATTTGAAAAAAACAAATTGTGTATATGACTTAACATTTTCCATCAAAATAGATTCTTCAAAGCAGTTTTATTAAATGTGTGTATGCTTATGAACAAGCAAATAGTCTTTCTTATACTAGAATTTGTTCACCACATTAACACTCAGAATTCTGCTCTCGCATGTACCTGTTTTAATGGGTAATGTTTTAATGGGGTTGTTTTTTAATTTTCAATTTCATTTCTAATTGCAATTTCTAATTTTATTTTTTAATTTCTTCTAGAAAGAGTAAATTTATTTTTAAAAAATATTAGTTTTAATAAACCAGCATATTTTGGAAGAGATTTGTTTTAATTTATTAGCAAGGTCTTTCTTCTCTTTTCAAGGAAAAGGCTAGTTTAGCAATTTGAATGCTAACGTAGATAGCAAAGCAAGTCTGCTTACAAATGTAGCTGCAACTGCTGTAAAACAGCAGAGGTCTTATGAGTGAATGCACTTTTAAAAAGTGTCTGGAGCAATTTCAATATGATTCATGAATGGCTTCTCAGTGGAATAGCCCCTAACCTTTAACTTATGTGACATTACTTACACCTCATCTTGACATCTATAATGGAATATTCTTCTATTCAATTGCTCAAAAAATGTCTGATCTGACTTCCGATTGACCTCTGATGAGAGCTGATGTCTTTAAAAAGTTTTAACAGTTGTAGATTCATTCATCTTTCTGTAAGAGACTAATGATAGGTGGGCATTATTCCTATAAAGTAGAAAAAATCAGCAGAAAATATTTCCTGAGATTAAAAATACTGAAATAAATGTTGCTGGGTTTGCTTCCTTCCCTTAAATCTGCAGAAGCATTTTATTCCGAGCAACTGTAAGAAATAATTTTTACAGTTCACCCAATCTACTCAAAAAAGCCTTGCATTATTACAGGGAAAACCCCAACAACTTTAAAGGAGGAACACATTTGAACTAAGAACCACAGTGATAATGTTATATATGTTCTTTTTAGAAAAAACTAAAATAAATCTGAAATGGTATTTCAAAACACCATTCTGTAATCTTAGTAAGTAAAGTATTTAGAAGGTTATCTGAAATACCTTCAAGACAGTTCTGGTAAATGGTAACTCTAAAGCCTCGAATGCTCAGTTATGAAAGCTTTTAATTAAAGAAAAAGACAACATTATTTTGCAAAGCACTCCCCATGAAGTCTATAACTGAGATTCTAGATTCAGAAATTAGAGGAGACCAATACTGACCCTAAGTTATCCTAAGGGATAACAATTTTCCTCCTTTTCATCTGACAAAGTATTAATTACTGCCTATAATGCCTTATGAGGAGGATGTATATTATTATCCTGTTAGCCTTTGCTCCCCCAAAGCTGATAGGATTCATGTAAATTCAGCTACATTAAAATAAACAGCACTACAAAGCTGCTGAAAAAATGCTTTATTAAGAAGTCAAATACAAATAAGAGCCTGATATATAATACAATTGAAGAAGTTAGAGCTTATCCTCATTGATTCACAAGTACGATGAATGATTTGAAAGTAGAACACCATTGGCATGTGTCATGAGGACCAAAGTTCAGCTGGAAAAATATTTTTTGTATGATGAAGACACAGGGTTTTTGAACTGATTGCGAGTGAGTATTTAAGCCAAAATTTTTTTATATCTTTGTGTTTGGGTGTCAAACATGATACCATCTGTTGGGCTGTAAGTCCTGCATTTGGGAAATTGTAGGACAGAAAATCAGGAATTTCTAAAATTTACTCTGTGCTACATTGGATGAATTACTTAAAGATATAGTGCCAGCAACTAGTACTGACTATGCAAAGACACTGTGTGTTCTTTGGGTTTCTACCTGACAGGAATTTTGAGACAGTTGTCATCTTTGTGGCCCTCCACTGGACTCACTTGTGTGGGTCCACATCCCTCTTGTGCTGGGGACCCCAGACACCTAGTCCAATCCTCCTGCTGTAAGTCATGGTCTGTTGAAGAATGGCTTGACGAGAGAGGACATGGCTCTCTGGAGCAGTTGTACAAGCAGACCAAATTCTAGGCTGCACTAGGCTGCGTTTGAAAATGCAAGTCATGAGGAGTAGAGAGAACCAGGGACAAGCTGACCTTGAGGGGCTGAGAAACAAGAAAGCAAACTGCAAGTAGAAGGAGAAATGTTGATGTAATCCTTTAGACTTAGCCAATCATGTAATAACTAGTTGATGTAAACTTTTAGGCTTAGCCACTCATGTAGGGACTAGTAGGCATAAATTAGTGGATAAGGTATATAAGCTGCACCAACTGGCAATAAAGTAGAACTTGCTTATCACTCATATTGGGTCGTCACTTGATTCCCCGCGCCGTCGCCTGCAACAATGGTCATCTTCAAATAGATCAGGTTGCTAAGACCCCTGTCCATGTTTCCAGGGATGAAGCATCTACCAACTCTATGGGTGACCTGTTCCAGTATCTCACCACCCTCACCATAAACAATTTATTTCTTATATCTAGTTTAATTTACCCTGCTCTAATTTAAAACCTGATACTAATTTAAAATCATTACTTCTTGTTCTATAGCTACAGGCCCTACAAAAAAATCACTCCCCATCTTTCTTATAAGCCACGTATAAGTACTGAAAGGTTCCCATAAGGTCTCCCTGGTATAACAACCCCAAGTGTCTCAGCCTGACCTCACTGGAGAGGAAATGTTATTGTTTACTTTAGATCATATGTCTTATCCAACTTCAGGCATTTTGATTTTGAATTAAAGAGCATCTCTCAAAGCTATTTTTCGCATTAAGAAGCTCATACCTTACCACATTAGGTCATATGTTTCTGTTCAAACCTAGGTATTCACAGACATAAGACATTACCAAGCTAATTTTAAAATGGACCAATTGATTGCACCAACTAACCTGAGCTATAAAATTAATGAGGAAGAATGTACCCTCTCCCACCCTTGAATTTGAAAGGATTATCTGCTTTGAAACTGCGGATCAAAAGAGAAGTGGTGTAATTTCATTAGATATTTTCATCCACTGCAAGAAGAGCAGAAAACAATTGAATCTGTATTTTGGAAATATTCTCCAGAAATCTATGACTGGAAATTGAGGGAGAAATTCTGCTTCTCAACAGCTGTGAAACTATAAAGACAACAAATAGATACATACATTCCAGTCTTTTTTATTAGAAAGATGATATGCATTACAGCAACATAGTTTTTAGCTAACTGAATACACCTAGTATTAAAAAGGGATAGAAGTTTTTCAATATAAGCTGAGATGAAACTTATATTTATTATACCTGCCAACTATCTTATTTCATTAAAAAATAAAAGAGAAAACTGATTTCAGTAATATGTTATAGTGTTTAGTTAATAAGATGCAGAAACCACCAAGACATTAAGAAATGACTGACAGCAAGCAGAGGACGAACAAATACAGAAGAAAAAGGATCTGTTGGGAAAATTATGTGCTAGCCTTTACATTCTAACTTCACTCTAGATCTTGTATATGTCATTAAAGTGTGAGTAAAAATAAAAACAAAGAGCAGGAATGGAAAAAGCAGTAACTTTTAATAATGGTTCATGGGCAATATGCTATTTGCATCAACTTCACAGATCAAGATAGAGGTAGTAAAGTTTTAATTAAATTAATAGGACTAGGATTTCATTTTAAAATGCTTAAGCTATCTCAATGGCCAAAAGGCAGTAGTCACCTTAATGGTAAGGTGGGTAAGACACCACTGTGACATAGAAGCCTCAGTCCCATCACTACCTAGATGTTTATGCATGCATTGCACACTGAGGAACCCAAGGCTAATTGCCTCAGGCTACAGTGACTGTACAGAGCCCATCTTTTTGAATGCAAGATCAACAAATTACCTTCTATAGGAAAAAACATAATCTCTTCAAATGATTCCAACTCTAGAGGCTCCCTATGGCTTCTCATAAAGAATGAAATGTATGGAAGTTGTTGTGTACCAGCAATGTGTCCCGTTATCTACCTTCCTTTACATAGTTCCTTACAATAGGGATTCTACAGGATCAAGAATACTTCCTTTAGCTGTTTGGTTTTTTTTTTTCCCCCTAAGGAATCTACTGATCAAAACTTCATCCAGGCTACATCCAACATAGAACAAACCAGTCCTGCGTCTTAATCCTTGGAAGTCCCTTCCTTAGGATGGGCTGATTTCCCTCCACCTTGCCACCCATCTACATGGCAAAGATGATGCCATGTTGGTGTTATTATTAAACTTGTAACATTAGGAATTTTGAACTCTTATTTATGCAGTGCAGGACAATTTCATTGCATGAATGTGTTTACTCTATATTCTGAAAACTGCACTTACTTACCAAGCGTCTTTAGGTGTTTGTCTTGCTAACTGCCTACTGTGACACGCCCTACATTTGTGGTATCTGGGTATTTCTCTAATATTACTAATGACTGACAATTCTGTTGCCGTTTTTTGAGCAGTCGCTATTTTCCCAGGAAACAAGGGATGTGCATTAGCATTAGCTGCCTCCCTACCCATCTGTTAATTTTTCTCCCTGTGTTCTATTTCTAATCACCTGTGAATTTTTCAAATAAATTTGAAAGAAGGAGAAAGTCTGAAAAAAAGATTTACAATCCTACAAGTTTTGTGAAAATAGCCATCTGCCCATTGGAAAGAGATCTGAATTAGCAGTCCTGTTGTTGGAAAAACAGATCAAATTCAGACAGATAAGACTCATAGATCAGACAGACAGAACTATATATTCCACTCAGACAGATGGCTGGCCTGCCAACATGGCAACAAAGAGCATGTGTACTTCTGGATTATCAGCAGCACATGTTATATGTTTCCCAATATTTCTGTGTCCTGCCATGGTTACTGCTCCAGACACTAAAGCACATAAATCCATAAGAGAACAGCCTTTATTAGCCTCACAACACATTGGGAATTCCTTATTATACTTTATTTCATTTATATTTTATTTAATTTTTGTATTTTATTTTATTTACTGTATTTTATTTGTATTTTATTGTATTTTTATGTTTGCCTTTTATATTTGCATTGAATATTTACAATATCAAATCAGAATAAGTTTGTATTTCCTTTTCTCAAACCAAGCAACTTTACCAAACAGTGTTCAAGACATAAAAGCACCTGGAATCTAACTAGATGTGTTCTCCTTTATTTGAATAAAAGTCAAACAAAAAGGAAAACTTATTTCCAGAAATGTATCAGCTAAGAATGTTAGCCATAGAGCCTTTAAGAAAAAGTAGTTACAAAAGACATACTGATGAAGATGCTATTTATAACATGTGAATTGTATGCCTGAAATATGGTTAACTCAATGTCAGCAATATATCTGCTGTATTTGTACTTCCTAAACGATTTCAGTTTCAAGAGATAAAAATATTTCTTATAAGAAATTCAGAATCACATTTTTCCCTTTACGTAATATAAAAGTAATGATCTTCAAGAACATTGCACAGAGGTCAAGATAATTACATTTTAAGGCTAAGCTTTTATTGATGATTGCAAGTTACTGCAACTGAAGCACTTATAAGCCATTGTATGACAAGTGACGACATGGAAGCTATATTCCTCTGTGGAGAGAAGTGAGGCGGAACAGAAAGGGTCTGTTTGCCAGCATCTCAACTGGCAAACTTGGAGACCAGCAATATCTGCTCAGCCACCTCTCTTTATTCCTTCCATTAGACATTTCCCTTTCACTGGGAAAGGAGAAGTGCAGATCTGTATGCTGAATTTGTACTGCACAGAGCAATACCCAGTGTCCTCCTGAAGACATATTTTCACCCTTTGCTTCAGAGTAGAATAGACTACTTCATACAATCCATGCCCTGGCTGACACCATTACCTAGACCAGCTCTGACACTCTTAGGGATGCTGGCCACACCTTTAATGCTGTGAACCGTGACAGGGTGTAGTACATACAAGACACAATGTTAGACTATGCGGTGCATAACAGATAGCAACACTATATTAAATGTTCATTCAAAATGACCTTGTGAAACCTTTTGATGAAAATATTAATGATTTATAAGCAGTTTTAATAGCTTTGCTTAACTTTTGTATCATTACAATTGGCCCCCTGTAGCTATCAAATAGAGAAAAATGAAAAAATGGTAAGATCCTTATTTAGCTTGCAGCTCTGCCACCAATTTCCTGAATCTGTTTAAATCACCTTTGTTTTGCCCTTTAGTACTGACATCTAAACTTCAAGGTCTGTTTTAAGGATACAGTCATTAAAGTTTGTAATGTGCCAGAGGTGCCTAACTAACTGATCCTGGGGAATTAATTCTACCTACAAAGACCAAAATAGAGACAGGAAAGTAACTAGCTGAAAATTATTAGGAGTATTAGTGCATTACTTATACAGTATGAGTTTATACCAGGAGGATTCTTGAGCTTCCATTCTTTTCCTATTGCTTGTTACATAAATCACAGCACTGCGCTCCTCTCAGTTTTCTTCTGGACTAATATTAAGCTATAGAGGTACAAAGTCCTGACCCATGGAGAAATCATTCACAGAGGTGCAGTTTATTAGGAAGTACTTAATTTAAAGTGGAGTTCCATTCAGTTTTTGGCTACTTTGTCTACTGAAAGGCGAAACAGTGCTATGCAACAGGGAAATTTTGTTGTGAATCCTGTACGGTCTACTTCGGGAAAAAAAAACAACTATAAAGAACTGGGTGAGGTACGGGTAGCAAATTCATCATTTCAGTTCCTTTACACAAAAACTAATAAGCCAAGTCTCCTACCCAGTGCACACAAGTGGTACAGTGATTCTGGTACTTATGCCTTTGCCAAAAATTCAAGGATGAAAAGTCCTAGTTTTTTTTTACGTTGATTTATAAAAGGCTGTGTTTCTACAGCTGAAAGTTCATGTTTAATTCCTGTGGAAATTCTGTGCTAGTTCTAGTGCAGACAATATGCTCTGTTTCCGTGGAAGGGAATCACAGTAATACAACATGCAGCTGGGGGATGAAAAAGAAAGGTGAATTAGAAAAATCCTTGCTGTCTAACTAATGTACAGAGGGCCCTCTGGCTGCAAGGTGCTGTGTCAGTGACGGAGAGGAGCTTGTAGCAGGCGGTTTGAATGGAAGAAAGAAACCATGTATTTCAATAACCACAGAAAGAAAATACAAACCAAAAAAAATCAGTGATTCAAATAGGAAACAATAGTTCTCTTCAGATATCTAGCTCTGCCTAATGCTAAATTACTGGAAAGATCTAGGAGTGGAAGAAATGTAGTCAAAAGGTACAATGCAAGTGTATTATTGCAGTTCCAGGCTTCATTTTGTTATTTATATGAATATTGAAAAAGTTTTTAAAGCAGAAACCTACAAATAATAATTTCATGGGGAATTAAAAAGCCTCTCTGAAAAACAATGCATATAAGTGTGAATCAGTTAGTCTGAGAGTATAACTATTTTTTCATTGCTTCTCAGATTTTGTTGTCAGACTTCTTAGGCTTTACAGCTCTTTACACTGGAGCAATGATGTTGGTCTTATAGGGAAATATCAAGGAATCTCAAACAGATCTTGATAATGAATGGTGGAAATATTACAGTGAGGACTACTGAAAGCCAAAAGGGCGACTGAAATGTTAATGCATGGCTCTGACCTCTGCACTTAACTCAGAACTCAGATATGACATATTGAACAGAGTTTTCTCCTAAAACAATCTCTTCATTACACTTTAGATTTTATTCCTGTATTTCAAGGTGTTGGTTATGGTTTCAGGTGAAATCATAGCTTTTGCAAATTTACCATAGTGGGACAATCAGTTTTCTAGTTTTTCATTTTGACTCTTCAGGATATTTTTACCTTTTATAGACTGAGGCCAGATCCAGTATCTAAATTTTACTGGAAAATATTTGCTAAAAGTTTTGAGCAATATCATTTAAATCATCCGTTGCAATTATCCAGCCAATTTCTTATCTGCCAAGTGGTTCATCTGTCAAATCCACATCCCTCTGGTTTGGAGATAAGGGTGTTGTGTGGGACAGTGTCAACCAGTTTGCACATTCCCGAGGATATGATGTCAGTCACTCTTCCCTTATCCACCAGAGCTATATCCCCATCACAAAAAGCCACCAAATTTTTCAGGCAAGATTTGCCCTTAGTGAAGCCATGATGGCTGTCACCAGTCACCTCCTTATTTTCCACATGCCTTGGCATAGTTTCCAGGACAATCTGCTCCATGATCTTGGCAGGCACAGAGGTGAAACTGACCAATCTGTGGTTCCCTGGGTCTTCCTTTTTTCGCTTTTTAAAAATGTGGGTTATCCTTCCCCTTTTCCAGTCAGTGGGAACTTCACCAGACTACCATGATTTCCCAAATGTGATGGACAGTGGCTTAGCCACTTCATCTGCCAGTTCCCTCAGGACCTGCAGATGGATCTCATCAGGTCCAATGGACTTGTGCACCTTCAAGTTCCTTAGATGGTCTCAGAACTGATCTCCAGTGTGTGGTTCTTCATTCTCCCAGTCCTCACCTTTGCCTTCTGTGATTTGGGCAGTGTGGCTGGAGCACATGTCAGTGAAGACTGGGGCAAAAAAAATTGTGTACCTCAGCTTTCTCCATGTTTTGAGTAACCAGGCCCTTCTTCTGAAAAGGGCCCACATTTTCCATCATCTTCCTTTTATCACTGACATACCTATAGAATCTTTTCTTGCTGTCCTTGGCATCCCTTGCCAGATTTAATCTTACAGGGGCTTTCTCTTCCTAACTGGATTCCTGGTGGCTCAGACAATTTCTCTGTATTCTTCCCGGGCTACTTGTCCTTGCTTCTACCCTCTGCAGGCTTCCTTTTTCTTTTGATTTTCTCCAGGATCTCCTTGTTTATCCGTGCAAACTTCCTGACATTTTTGCCTGGCTTTATTTTTGTTAGGATGCATCTCTCCTGAGCTAGAAGGAGGTGATCCTTGAGTATTATCCAGCTTTCTTGGGTCCCTCTTGCCTCCCATCATATGTATCCCATCATACACTACCAAGCAGTTTCCTGAAGAGGCCAAAGTCTGCTCTCCTGAAGCCCAGGACAGCAAGCTTGCTGTGTGCCTTCCTCGCCATGTAATTTTAAATGGTTAAAGAATTAGATCAGCTTTGTGACCTTTTCTGTAGCTGTCTAATTATGCAGAAAGGATAAGACTATCTTGAGATGTTGAGGAAATGGCTGGATTACGCAGAAAGTTCTACAGGTAAGGCAGAATTCATGGAAACTTGCATGACTTAAAGATTAGTAGTTGTCATTAAAGCTGTGGGCCTTTCCATAAGACCTAAATACACATGCATGCTGAAGGAACATCTGCTACCAATTCTGCGTAGTAACTTCCCATATCCTTAAGCATCTGATATTTGAGTGTTCTACCATATGCCTGTACCTTTCATACTTGACAGCATACATTCAGTGCCAAGTGTACAGTGCCAAGTCTTTAATGCCGAGTTTATACAATTTTTCACAGCCTGCCCAGAGCCAAGGATGTATACACTTCCGCTAATTGAAGATCTTTGGTCTTGCCTGTCCACCAGTGCCACAATCTTCGCTATTTCCCTTTGCCATTGGGAAGGCATTGCTGTTCAGTGCCACCAGCAGTGAATTGCCTTTAAAGTGTATGCACACTTCAGCTTCTGGCAGCTGTTGGTTAAACTGAGTGTTTTGTGAAGGCAATGAGCCAAAATTTACAGGGGATTTTTGAGAAAATAGCGAAGTGTTGCAGGAGGATGTTTTCTCCATTTCAGGAAGTTTGGAAACCAGATATTTATTTGTTGTACAAACCTTGGAAATGTTGTTCCTTGGATCAAGTTTGTACATATTTGCATAACTAATAATTATGTGGTTACATGTGGCTTGTTCCAGCCTATATAGAGATAGGTGGCAGAAATTCTCCTCTGTGATGCTACAAGGCCCTTCATTGGGTTTATATAGGTAACAGTTAACATAGTTTAAAGCAACAGTTAATATAGTTCAAAGATTATAGTTCAACAGTTAATAGAGTTCGAAGCTTCAGTGACACTTCATTTTACTGGTAAATTCAGCTGAATGAATTAGAAGCTCTTCCAGATATTAATAGCTAAGATTTAAAACCTTTAGGATTTTTTTTATTGTAAATTCAAATATACTGAAGCATGTATTACACAAGAGGGTATTTTTTACCCTTAAATGTAGTATATTCCGTAACAGTATCACCTCAGCTTTTACCAAAATCATACCTTCAAATATAGTATGAAATGGTCACAGGTCACTCCGTGACAGTTAAGGAAGTAACCATGAGTTCCCAAGCATTTCTGAATTAGGCTCATTATACCAAATATTGGAGCAAATATTTTAAGGTTCTTACAAGGTTCTTGACTTCAAGTGAAGTTCCAAAGCCTAAGTTGGGATCACAAGTCTGACAGAAACCCATACTTTATGTGCCACTTTCTAAACAAAGGCAGTGAGCCTTCAAAGAAAGGCACAGAAACACAGACACAGGAATGACTCTTCAAATCTTCTTATGCTCAAAGAATTGGGAAGGCAGTATGGCTAATATGTGAATTTAATGACCAGCCAGATACTCAGTCTAAATTGCTGTGGAAAGGGTTTGCATCTCTCCACTGATTACAGAAACAGCTTTAGGAAAATTTGCTTCGAATTTAAATGTCTCAGACGCCCACATTTAATTGGAACAAATGACTGTACGGTTAGTAACATTCAGAGGGACATAATCAGTTAACCTATTCCTAGTACCTGTCTTATTGTCTAATTACTATTCCAGTATACAGCTTATAACTACAAACTGGGGTAAATATATAGCTCTATGAACTTAGTGGGCGTTGCTCAGAGGGATACTTAAGCAATAAAACCATGAAACAAATCACAAGGCAGTTTTTTCAAGAGAAAAGCAATTTTGTGTAGTTACTGACTCAGTCATTCACTGACACCTGTGAGAGTCACATCATCTCTTTTTCACTGTGTCATGGGTTCAGCAGTAGCAGTCATTTTTTCTCCTTCTTAGTGGCTGGTGCAGCACTGTGTTTCTAACT
>WYDI02032308.1:0-12980 GCA_009867235.2 Psittacus erithacus
AAAGTTGGGGCTGTTCAGCCTGGAGAAGAGAAGGCTGCGTGGAGACCTCATAGCAGCCTTCCAGTATCTGAAGGGGATTATAAGTATGCTGGGGAGGGACTCTTCATTAGGGACTGTAGTGACAAGGGGTAACAGGTTCAAACTTAAACAGGGGAAGTTTAGACTGGATCTAAGGAAGAAGTTCTTTACTGTGAGGGTGGTGAGGTACTGGAATGGGTTGCCCAGGGAAGTTATGAATGCTCCATCCCTGGCAGTGTTCAAGGCCAGGTTGGACAGAGCCTTGAGCAGCCTCATCTAGTGGAATGTGTCCCTGTCCATGGTAGGGGTGTTGTAACTAAATGATCTTAAGGTGCTTTCCAACCCAAACGATTCTGTGGTTGAGAGATCCACAGCTTAGCATGGTGGCAGCTCAAATTCCAACTTCCATGGGGATATATGGCTTCTTCTTAAAGCAGTGGGTCTCTGGGAAGGATATGGGGGGAAACGGCGTTTCAGGGTGGCCCTGTCCTCACAGCAGTTCTGTGCCTGCAGGATCCTTTAACCACGATCCGGGAACACTGTGAGCAGACGGAAAAATGTGTGAAGGCACGGGAGCGGCTGGAGCAGTGCGACGCGCGGGTGTCCTCCAGGTCCCATACGGAAGAGCAGTGCACAGAGGAGCTGTTTGACTTCCTGCACGCCAGGGACCACTGCGTAAGTGCAGCACCCGCAGGTGCAATGTCTCTGCTGGTGCCGGAAGAAGCTTTAGCCACGCTTCCAAGAGTGCGGGCAGTTCAGGTGTGAGATGTGGTCAGAAGAGCTGTGAGCCTTGATGCTTTTTCATGTTAAATGTTTGTTTCCTCCAGCTCCAGCTGGAATTCAGTAGGCTATTAAAAGATTAAGTAAGTCACACATGATGGTTCTGCCCCACAGATAGCAGTCTGATGTTTCACTGTTGTATTTGCCATTTTAAAGTTGAACTTTTTTAGTGTGAGCTGAAACTTTGTGAGGAATCTCAGCTTGTTTGTTCTCTTGAACGACCTGTTGCAAAGCAACAACTGTGGGGCTCAGAAAGCCAAGACGCAGGTGGTAACACCCTGCTGCCTTCCAGCCCTAACCTACGAGTTACTGAGGGCTTTGCTGCTTCTTTTCAGGTTGCTCACAAACTCTTTAAGAACCTGAAGTGAAGGCGCGGGTGCCATTGTCCATCTGCTTCCACAGCCCGTGTTGGTGGTTCCTGGATTCACAGTTCTGCTCCTGCCCGTTCCTGGCAGCAGCCAAGCATCAGCCTGTCTCTGCGTCTGTTCTCATGGAAGATGTGCAGCTACTCAAAAACCATGTTGATGTTCTGTAATTTTCCATATTAAACATTGAGTTCCCATGGAAACACCCTCTGTTTAATTCCTAGTTCTTATGCTCCTCACTAGTACTGGGTTAAGGTGGAATTAGTGCGTGTCAGAGCTCAGTGTGTGGGGGAAGACTTTTCCTCACCTGTGGGAGTTTTCTTTTCATGCAGCCATGAGGTGTAGTGGCTGGATCCTGATCCCACAGGGAAGAATTTGTCTACTGGAGCCACAAAGATTTATTTCCAAGCCCCACAAACCAGTATTGTTAATGCAGTAAGTTAATTAAATTAAACTAAAGGGAGTGACCCATTTCTAGGAGAGGAAAGGTGCATCCCTTTGGGGGGAAAAACTGTCAGCTGTCCCTCACTGTCCCCTAATGCTGCTGGAGGAGCCTCTTGCCTGGGGTCGGCTTTGCCACCTTGCCCAAAATGACTGGCCATGGCTGCAGAGGGGCATGGTGGGAGTTCCACCTGCTCAAACTCCAACTGGAGCACTAAGGGGGAAAATGAAGCCCCCTCTGAAGCACAAATCACCAGCTCCTTCTGACCTGGGACTGCCCTGTGCACCCTCTACCCGTTTTTGTCTGCAGGAGGGCGTTCAGTAGCAGGAAAACTGGGCTGCTTCACAGGGCAGCAAGTGCTTCCTCAGCTACTCATCAAAGTGAGAAGAAAACCACCACTTTTTAGATTCGGCTGTTCTTTATCAGTGCAGCAGTCCATAATGCTTTTGCCGGTGGGTTCCCGGTTTAATCCCTAGTGGGTTGAAATGCAGCTTTATTAGGGTAAGTGTAACATGTTAACTTTGGGAGGTCTGCATGTCTTTTTCCCGCCGCAAAGCCCATTCTGTTGCTGGGCCCTCACGGCAGCGAACGCCCGAATCCGCCTCCTCCCGTCCCGCACCGGGAGTGATCTCTCGGGAGGCGGAGCGGAGCGGGGCCGCTGCCGGTCCCGCCCCGGAAGGCGGTGCAGCGGAGCGCCAGTGATGGCGGCGCTGGGCGGGCGTGGGCCGGTGGCGACAGTGCTGCTGCGGCGGGGACCGGCAGCGGGGCTGCGACCGGTCCCGCGCCGGTACCGGTACAAGGAGAAGTGGGTGAGCGGAGCCGGAGCGGGTCCCTGCCGTACACCCCATGGTGCTGCGCTGCGCCGCGCCGCGCCTTTCCTTTTATCCGCGCTTACCCTTTTGCACAACTAATCTCTACATCACCTCTCGCTGCACCTACAGCACCCCTCTCCCGTTACATGCCACATCTCCTTTACACTGCTCTACACGCAGCCGCTCCCCTCCTTGCATGCTCTCTCTATGCTCCCAGCCTCATTCAGCCGTTCCTGGTCCTGAACTTCCCCAGGGGATCATCAGCCCATGGATGTCTAAGACGCAGTCACTCTTTAGGGCTGCAGAAAGGCCCTAGGGACTTTTAGAATCCCAGACTGGTTTGTGTTGGAAGAGACCTTAAAGTTTATCCCGTTCCAGCCCTTTGCCATGAGAAACACCTTCCACTAGACCAGGTTGCTCCAAGCCCCATCCAACCTGGCCTTGAACACTGCCAGGTATGGGGCAGCCACAGCTTCTCTGGGCAACCTGTGCCACTGTTTTGGCAGCACAGAAGTTGGCACTGGATTGTCAAGGGAAAACGTTGTGGAGGGGGGGGGATGTTGAGGTATTTTGTCTTTTAACATCTCTGATATTTTTCTCCCCCAAGGCTGCCACAGCTCCCCGCATCCCATGCACACGGCTGGCCCTGCACCACTTCGACATGAGCTACAGCCTGCAGCTGAAGGACCTGTGGCCCTCTGTCCGTGCCAGCCTGCTCTGTGAGCAGAAGTATGGTGCCCTCCTCAACAACTTCTCTGCTGATGATTACGTCACCCAGGAGCTGGAGCTGATGAACGCCAGTGATTTTGTGTCTGAAGGCTCCAAAAAGGCACAGCAAGGTGCAGCTGCAGAAGAAGTGAGAAGAGAGGAAAGCCGGTCCCAGGAGGGACCTGGGAAAGTCAGGACAGTGATGCAGACAGAGACACTGACACAAGCAGAGATGTCACCTCCACTTCGTGCCTCCATCAGCTCCAACATCAAGTGTTACACCTACCCCAGGGGGGACATCACACGCTTCCGCCCTGCACGGTGAGACATCCCTGGGACAGACCTCCTGCTGTCCTTGCCAGCCTTATGGGCTGCACATGTGTGAGCATCCGCTGCTTCTGCACATCCCCATCCTCACTTTCAACTGCTCTTTCCTTTCCCTCCCTCACTCCTTTGCTTTCTTTATGCAAACTGGTGATTTCCAGGCAAGACCCTCTGGGGCTCCTTGACTATTATCTCATGGATGCAGCATCTCTCCTGCCTGTCCTGGCACTCAATGTGCAGCGGGGTGATTTGGTTCTTGACCTCTGCGCTGCTCCAGGTGGCAAGACTCTGGCTCTGCTGCAGACTGGGCTTTGTGGTAAGTGCTCTTTGATTTCCATGGGTAAAACAAGGCTGGAGGAGTGTGCTGAGCCCATTAATGTCTGACCGTTAATCATTTCTGGTTATAAGAGTTGGGATTCTGGTGTGGTTTTGTGAGTGACATTCCCAGGGTGCCTATTTTATCCTCCCAGGGCATCTGGCAGCCAACGACGTCTCCATTTCCCGGACAAAGAGGCTGTACAGCATTCTCAACAGCTATGTTCCCAAAGATATCAGGAAAACTGTGAGTGTTACATCCTATGATGGAAGAGACTGGGAGCAGCTGGAAGGTGGCACTTTCCATAAGGTAGGTGATTGGGAGCCAGTGAAGAAAAACCCATCTGTTTCACTTCCCTCCGTTCCAGAGGAAGGCAGCAGCTTATCCTACAGTATAGAATCGTGGAACCATAGAATAGTTAGGGTTGGAAAGGACCTTAAGATCATCAAGTTCCAACCCCCTGCCGGAAGGCCGTGTGGAGACCTCATACCAACCTTCCAGTATCTGAAGGGGGCCTACAAGGATGCTGGAGAGGGTCTCTTCATCAGGGACTGTAGTGATAGGACAAGGGGTAATGGATTCAAACTTAGACAGAGGAAGTTCAGGTTAGGTGTACAGAAGAAGTTCTTTACTGTGAAGGTGGTGAGGCACTGGAATAGGTTGCCCAAGGAAGTTGTGAATGCTCCATCCCTGGCAGTGTTCAAGGCCAGGTTGGACGGAATATTGGTGTACAGTTCTCCATAATCTTAAATGGAGAGGAAGAGAGAAGGCTAAACCACATAAGGAGTAGCGTTGCCTTCCTGTAGGGTCTGGAGCATATGGGTATCCGCAGTTGTACCTTTATTTACCTGTGTAATATCCCTTAAAAGTCCTGTTATATCACCTGCAAGGGGTTAAATGGGAAGATTAGATAATTATTGTTTCTCAGCCGGTTGCAGATGGAGTGACACGCTGCACTTGTAAGAGAGAAGCAGCAATAAGTTTATTGAGATAAAGCAGCGATTTAACAAAACAGTTAGTAAATGTGACAGTGGTTTAACAAGATTCAGTGTTGGTGTACACTTGGTTATTTACTTTATAGAACACAAGGTCAGACAAAACTGCCAGGGAGACTTTCCTGTTGAGTTGAGAGGTTCAGAAAGGACTCCCTTGCTTTCTAAACTCCTTCTCAGAGGGGTATGTGGAGCTGGATCCAGACTTAGTGGCAGACTTGGTCAGTGATTTATGTCTAAAAGATTGTACGTGTACAACCAATCCTTCATATCACTTAGCTAAGATTGCAAATTCAGCATACTGTTAATAATCACTTAGAATCATAGAATAGTTAGGGTTGGAAAGGACCTGAAGATCATCCAGTTCCAACCCCCCATGCCACCCAAGGCTCTGTCCAACCTGGCCTTGAACACTGCCAGGGACGGAGCATTCACTGCTTCCCTGGGCAACCCATTCCAGTGCCTCACCACCCTTCTGTTGTGACATTCCCTCAGCCTCCAGGTGTAACCTTTAGAGGTATCCTTACTCAAGGGGAGATCCTGGTGTGCAGCCTGCTGCCATGCAGGAGAGCTCAGCAGGCCCATACACTATTTATGGAGTAAGATGGTTGACTTAGGTCACATTTGCACACCAGCTGTATTTTCAGCTGCTGAGCAAGATTTATGGCCCTTAGCTACTGTGTTATCTGTCTTCCCAAAGTACAGCTTAAGCCAGATGCAGCCGTTATGACCACCCCTGGTAGCTATTGCTTAAGCAGGAAAGAGGGTCTGTTGGGGAGCATGCTGCCAGATATTCACATCCGGCGTTAGGAGCTGGGTTTGTTTCTCCAGGAGGTGGCACTGCAGGAGCTCTGGCTGTGCGTGGTCGCAGCCATAGGTGGTGAAGTAATGCCTGCCAGAAAGATGCATAGAGTAGAAATGTTAAATGAAGACACATGTGAGAGCGTGGTGTTATCCCAACATAAAAAAGACATGGGATTGCTGGAGCAAGTCCAGAGGAGGGCTACAGGGATGATCAGAGAGCTGGATCATGAGTATGTGATCCACTATTTCTGTGTTTGCATGTTCCTGAGATGCAAAAGCAGCCAGATGAGTTGCGGTTCAGTGTGGATGCACACCGGTGTTCGGGCAGTATCAGCCAGGCAAGGTACCAAGAGCTGCTTGGAGTATGGCAAGGACGGAGGAGTAGGGCAAGGGACAGGTTGCAGTAGGAGGCTGACTAAGCTGGACCTTATCCGAGGGCTGATACAGAAACTTTGTTGGTGCAGGTCCTGGTGGATGTGCCCTGCACGACAGACAGACACTCTGTCATGGAGGAGGAGAACAACATCTTCCACAACAGACGAACCAAGGAGCGCCAAATGCTGCCCATGCTGCAGCTGCAGCTGCTGATGTGAGTGAGTTTGATGCTCTGTCTTTGGGCTGTTTGTGTTATGGTAGCAGCTCTTCATGGGCAGCACTGAAACTTCTTCTTCCCTTATGTGTTCCAGACTGGAAAATGTGGAAACCATGTGTAGTTTTCTGGAATGATAATAGTTGAAGGCATCAAATCATAGGATGTGTAAGAAGGGGCAAATGTTTTCGGTCAGAGGGTAGCCACAGGAGGTAGGGAGGAAGATCCAAGGATGGATGTAGTGTTGTCCTTTTGTGTGAGGTGATCTCCTGGGTCCTGGCAGTCAGCCTTGGAGGTTTCCTGAGTGTCCACATCCCCAAGCACATGGGAGGACATGGGGGCACTTTGTCGCTCCATTTACCTAGGAAGAGTGAATGGGCTGACTGTGAGCTAGTGCAATAAGGAAACAGATTGGAGCCCCATGGCAGCGCTTGAACTGCAAGAGCCTCTTCCCTGCATGTTCTCTTATCCCTTTCTCTTGCAGGTGAGTGCAGGATTACTCCTTCTATCTGCTCTCCTGTGTTAAGTACTTTATCAGTCTTACAAATGTATTTAACTCATATTGCCTTCGTCTAAAACAGTCCTCAAGCTGCAGTGAGAGTGCTGAGCCTGTGGGGTTTGAGCTTTGTCTCTGACCTCCTATGAGTTACAGGCTGTCTTCCCAATATTGGTGGGTAGGAATGCTGGTGTCCCACACAATCCTTTTCTCATGACAGTGTGTGTGTTCATCGTGCTTGCAGGGCTGGGATCCTTGCTACCAAGCCAGGAGGAGAGGTGGTGTATTCTACGTGCTCCCTGTCCTCACTGCAGAATGAGTGTGTGATCGAGAGAGCAGTGGACATTGCAGAAACCCAGTTTAACATCAGTGTCCACGTTGAGGACTTGAGCCAATTCCGGGTGCTCTTCCAGGACACGTTTTCCTTCTTCTCAGATTGCCGGCTTGGTGAGCTTGTTCTGCCTCACCTCACGGCCAACTTTGGACCTATGTATTTCTGCAAACTGCGCCGGGTGTAGAAGGGGTGACACACTGTGCTGCCTACCAGGAAATGCCCCGGATTTCCAGGGAGAGCAGAACTGCTTTATATTTATTTTTCTTTTTAGAATGTCCCACAGGAAGTCTGCTTTTTTACTGCAGACATAGAGAATAAATGACACAGATCTGCTGTGGAGCCTGCTGAATATATATCTGTTTGAGACTGAGGTGTTTAATCTAGGAAAGAGACAGGGGTCTTATCAAGGGGAGTGATTTATCCATCCTCCTCAGAATGGGGTAAATGGCCCTTTGTGGATGCTGTGCTCTTGCTCCTGTCTGACTGCTTTGATCATACAGGCATAGGTTTGGATTAACAGACACCATCTGGGGATCTCAGCCTCTGTGTCCCAGATCTCACAATCTGCATAATTGAGTTGCATCTGTCTCTGCTTATCTCCTACCTTCAGAAAGAGCACCCTGAGGTCCTGAAATAAGAGGTTCCTAAGAATGTACCTGCTGTGAGGTTGGAAATATGCTTGGGATGCTCGAGATCTGGTGGTGGAAGGAGTGTGGCCAGTGACTGTTGCCATCCCTCATCCTTGTGGTTGAAATGGAAGGTGGGAACACTCCCATGTCAGATGCTATTTAATGGCCAATGAGAAGGTGTTTGTATGATTTTGAGTAATAACTGTGCATTCATATAATCATAGCCATCAGTGAACAATTAATGGAGTTTATTAATAGAGTTGCTTAATAGCTACATTTTTATTTTTGTGTGCAAAATACAATGATGGGGAGGGTACACATGGTTGTGTTCCTTACGGGGCAGCCATAGTTATATCCATAGGAAGTCACTCCAGTGTCAGCAAGACTATACTGTTCAGCTTTTGTAATCCTTTGCTCTCAGCATTACCCTGATTCTGCAAGAGGCAGCATAGGTGAAAATGAGGGTGAACCCCCATCCATGTCCATCCTTCGAGGAAGGTGCAGTTCATAGATGCATCATCATTTGAACCCAGCTTAAACCAGTCCCACCCTCTGCATCGCATCTTGGTTCCTTACAGGATCCGTGGTTATTGGCAGGGGTGAGGAAGGAGGGCAGGAAATGGCTTTTCCTTCCTCCTTCCCTCCTCGCTGTTGTTCCCGCACTGATGATTGCAAAGAGGAGTGGTGCAGCGCTGTCATCTCATCTCACCCCTGGGCATGGGGGACCGTGGGGGCTACACCACTCTCTTCTCATGGCTGAGGGTCTCCACCTCCTTCATGAACCGGAGGCACAGTTCCTCCTGCCATGGCAAGGCTACGCACTGCACAGCCACAGGCAGCCCCATGGCTCCGGACACAGCCTGCAGCGAGGGCACAAGCGGTGAGGGGGTACCAGGAGGCTCAGACCTCCAGCAGCTCTTGGAAACTTGGTTTAGGAATGTGGCTTCCTTATCCTGCCGTTCAAGCAGCATTAGTGTGCTGGAGCAGAGGGAAGGGTCTTGCTGTTCTCATGATAGAAATGGTTGCTAAAGCTTGGGCAGTGTGTTTAAGTCATCCCCACACAGAACCCCCAGCCACTCCACTTTGAGCTGTCTTGCAGCCAGATCCCTCTTTCTTCAGCATCTTTGCTCCTGCTCCATGTTCCACTGACAGCATGGGCCTGGTCAAGGCATCATGGCGCAGGAGGAAAGTGCATTGCAGTGCTGCGGGTTCTGACTGTCACAAGGACCTACTCAAAGAAGCCTTGCTACTCAACTCCTTTCTGGTTTCAGCCTATAATTTGCTCCCCCAGTATCCCCAAAGCTCAGTGACTTCTGTTTTGGGGGTTTGGAAGAAAAGGGATTTTCAAGTGGTATATAAAGGTGATTTACTTTATGCACTGTGCCCATGTTGATGAACACATTTAGCAGCCCCTGATTTCAGTGAAACTATTGAACATCCATCAGCAGTCTCTGCTCCACCACTTCCCGTGCTGCATACCTGTTTCAGCATCCTGTCCCAGGGGTCATCGCAGTATCCTTGGTAAAGGTTTAGTTCTTCCTCATCAGCTTCTGTCACTGTGCTGACGGGTACGACTCCAGCAGGGAAGTTCAAGACATTGTACAGCATTGTGGAGGACAAGGCAGCTGAGAGAAGGAGAAGAGACAAATGCAGGTAGTCACAGCCTCCTGCCCTCCTTCAAGCTTACACATTGCACGTTCATATGTGCCTTGGCCAGAAATCCCAGTGTTTCTGATTAGAAACTGCAGAGAGATTGCACAAGGCTGGCTGCCTGTAGGTCCAAGTTCTACTGCAAGAAACAACTGCCATCAGATGACTCCTTCCACCTCTGTCTCCATCTGCTTAGATAGGTTTATGGTAGTTATTTTTCCTTCCTAATGCCCACAAAATGCTTAGGTAGGGGGTGAAGCTCCTGGTCTCTGCCCTCCCAGGGAGGTCGCAGACTCACTTACTGAGGAGTTTCCCAGGGTATCCCGAGGTGAAGGCAGGCCCCAGAACAGGGCACAGCACAACGTCCAGCCCCAGTTCCCTCCACCGCGCGATGAACTCAGTACGGTACACCTTGGGGAGGAAGGGGAGATCATATGGAGGCCATGTCCGTGCCTGGAGCATCTTAACCTCACATGGGTATGCATCAGGCTCTGCACCACCATGAGGCAGCAGCAGGCAGCTGTATTTGAGTCAAGAGGCAAATGAGCATGTGTTTGCCTTGACAGCACATGGCCAGACAGCAGCCAGGAATTGGAAAGGACAGCCTTCATCGGGACCACCAAGTGTGGACATCTGGGCATGAGCACAGTGAACAACTAATAAAGTCCTGGCTGGGTTGACCAAAAAGCCCATTTACCCCATTCTTACCTCTCTTTGGTGCCTTTCCCTCCGTCTTGTCTCCTCCCCAGCACCCTGCTGCACAACCCCTTTCTTAACTGATGACCCCCCGACCTGGCACTTGCCATAAAGCCTCAACTTGTAGCATGATGCCAGAAAGAAAATGCCTTAAAACATACCTCTATTTGATGTTGATGATTCCACATCTCCTTCACCGAGCTGCAAGTGGAAATAGTTGCAACATTTTTAAGCTTTAAGAGGAGGAATTGCTTCAATAATCCTCCAGGTTGATAAGCACCAGGGATTTTATCAATTACTTAATACATCTTTCACAACTTGTTTAAAGTTTCCTACAGCATTTGGCCAAGGAATTAAGCAACAAATGTCTGGAAGTGGTAGAGAAAATGTTTCTCTTGTGAGCCTGGACTTGGTACTCCAACACAGGCTTCCCGAATGACGGTATCCACCCAATTCCTGCAATCCATTCAGAGTAACACTAGGGGTGGTGCAACAAGGAGGAGATGTGTTCCTAAAGGCTGAAGTAGAGGATGAAGGTACAGCCCCTGCAGATAGCAGGTCAGAGCCTGCAATGAACCCAGCCTCACACCACCACGGACACTTAGAGGAGAAGGTACTGCTCATTTCCATGGACATCCCTGGGGATGATGCCACCTCACCTCATTCCACTCAAGGCACTCAGATAGTCAGCTAGGCGGGGAAACTGGAAAGGAAAGAGATTCCTGTTAGGGACATGACATGGGGGTGCAATAACTTCTGACATCCTGGGAAACTCCCTTCCATCCCTGGGGATGCTACAGTGAGGGTGAATGGTGATTAAAAATGCTCCTCATGGTTCTGAATGTACTTTGCTTCCAACTTGTGGTTGTTGTTTCCCAACATGTTTCTTACAGCCCAGTATTTCCTGCTCACAGAGGAATGAACTGACTTGAACCAAATCACCTTTCATTATTTTTGATAAACAGTTTAGTTTAGTATCTCACAGAAACAAGACCTCCACAAGCACTTTGGCTGCCTCACACTCACTGCTACCTTTCTGATCCTCTCAACTGAGAACCACAAAACTAGACAGAGAGGCAGAGAAAATGGAGAGAAGCCCTACAAAAGGATGCTTGGCTGGTGAAAGAACTACAGTAAGGGCCATCTCTTATTGATCACCAGAAGTCTCCATGAAGCTGTGGTATTTGGGAGGCCTCCAACACAGGGATAGACCTTCAACTGTGAGTCCCTCTGCTGCAGTAATCCCAACGCATGGCTCTAGGAAACTGGGCACTGCAAGGTCTAACATTGGAAGAACCACTAGCTATAGACTGCATCAATCTTTTATAGCCCTTGGCTGGTCCTTCTCTCATTTCCCTTTGCATTAGATAAATCCCATCAGGGATCTAGGAAAGACCTTCCACAGTGTCAGCATGTGCCTTGGCCTGAAACCCCAGTGTTTCTAGTTAGAGGTGTCTCAGTTCCACCATGCTTTCAAGCATCTCAAGGCATTGCTGACACCACTGTGCTCTGATCCTGAAGCCAGGAACTCACCAGAGGTTTAAGAATCAGAGCCAGCAGCTTCTTCCCCAGCCTTGGGATCCTGCAGCAATTCACCTGGGGTTTCAAGCTTGGATCTACAATATCTCCTGTGCTGAGAGAAGACAAGGGGAGCGGATCATGCCAAAGAAACTGTTTGCCCTTTCTCAGAGAGCTGAGTGTCTCCTGTTTGGGGTGGGAGAGCTGGGCTTGTTCTGCCTGTGTGTTGTGCTCATGGGCACAGGGATGGAGGTGTCTTACAGCACTGCTGCCCGAGGGTTCCTACTTACAACAAGTCCAACCAAGCACGGCCTCCATCAGCAAAAAAAGTCTTCAGAAACAGTTCATTCATGACACAGTGGATCCGAGGTGGAGAAAAGGGCACCAGCTGCACCAGAACACAAGATCATGTGGCAGCCTGGGAACGTGGTAGTTTCAAAGCCCTATTGTGGGTACACTTCAAAGGCAGAGCAGCACCTCCCCAGGCTCCACATGTCAACAGAGCCCTGATTCAACCCTTTACTAGCCTAGACATTTCCACATGGGATTATTCCTTCCTGACAGCAATTTGGCTCCACTCTCTCCAGAGCTGTTTCCTCCTCCATCAAGCTCCAGGCAGTCCCTGAGCCAGAAGTTGCACTACATTCCCACCTCTCCCAGCACTATCAACATCTCAGACCTGGAGTCACTTTGCTATGAAGAGCACCACTGTCATGTTTCTGCAGGTAGGTCTAGATGGAGGGAAAGATATTTCCCATCCTATGCCCCATGGCCCTTTTCCTTCAGTGGTCCAGGACTGTCAGAGGTCTCCATGGGCATTGGGGAGGGAGGAGAAAAAACACCTCTCAGAGCCCTGCTTGGAAGAACAGTCCTAGAAAGCTCCAAGGCAACCATCCAGGGTCAAACACAGCACTTTATGGATGCTGCTGTATATTGTGGACCACAGCCACCAGGAGAGCAGAGATGGGTTTGTTACACCCCTTGCAGGTACAAGTTCTCCAATTGCCAGTGCAGTTTCCCCATGAGACACATTGCTACTCCATGTACGACCATGCCTGTGCTGTATTACACAGCTGTAGTAATGTTGTTGTACACACCTCATGCCCAGCTGCCTGGAGAGCCCTCCTGGTGTCCTGCACTGCCCGCCGCATGCAAGGGGGCAGTGGGAAGTAGCCGTCTGTGTCATAGTACCCAATCCGCAGAGGAGCGAAGCTGGAGTACACCTGCAGCAAAGAGACACCAGTGAAGCATCTCCAACCCTGCCGAGGGTAGGACTGCCCCGTGCTGAGGCTCACTGCAGAAAGGGACAAAAGCTCCAGCTGGAGAGGGGCTTTTCACAAGGGTGTTTAGTGATGGGACAAGGGGGAATGGCTTTAACCTCACAAAGGGAAGACTGAGATGAGCTCTTAGGAAGAAGCTCTTCCCTGTGTGGGTGCTGGGGCGCTGGCACAGGGTGCCCAGAGAAGCTGTGGCTGCCCCATCCCTGGCAGTGTTCAAGGCCAGGTTG